>JBAMBP010003343.1:0-100575 GCA_037044515.1 Phortica magna | reverse complement strand
GGAAAAATTCGTATAAAATTCATAAACTGATGTCATTTAAAGATATATTGTCAGTAAATAACCAAATTGGAATTAGTTTTAATGATATAAGCCATAAAAAAAACACAAAAATAAGATATTTAATTTTTGTCGACTTTGGACCCTCTAGCTCGTCTAGTTTACGAGATATTCGCGTTTGAAGTTTTTTGAATTTCAAACCTTCATAACTCAAAAATTATAATAGATAGAGCCTGTACACACTGTATATCAAGGTATATTAAGTTTGTTTGGTCGAGAGGAGCAAGATCCCACAAAGTGTATACATTAATATTATTTATCAGGAAGATGGGGCAAATTGATACAGCTATGTCCGTTAGAGACTTCAAATTTGGTGGTTAGATTCGTGTAGCTTGGCAGCAGATTCCGAGATCCTACCCTTTCATTCAGCACCAACCACTTTTTGTTAGACTCAGTTGGCTTACCACAAATTTTGCCGCTATCCTATACTCATTTCTCAAAATATCTAACATATCAGTCTCTTAACGTCCAAGTAGACTACCACAGCACCGCTGCTTCCTAAGCTAATTATAGCTCTCTTACGTCCTTGGCAGTTGTTGCTTAACTCTTTATTTTTGCTTGGTGAATTGACGGCGTCAGACATTTCAGCGTTTAGTAAAACGTGTCCTTCTTATTATATGAAAGCATATAAGTTATGTTGTGTGTTGCACATCTGTATTTGTTATATTTATTTGGCAGCCAAAAATGCTCGCAAAAATCAGTTTTGACTATCATTAAAAATGTTTCACTATAAAAGGCAGTTCATATTACTTTTTGGCAGTGAATTTGTTGAAGCTATATCGAGATGCTGGTAACACGTCTTTCTGGTATTTTCACACGCTTGAGCATCACATTGGATTCAACATCACGTTTTACCGCTTTACACACACACGTACGCACGCACACACGAACATGCACACGCACATCATGTCTACGTTGACGCTGAAGCTGAAGCTGTCGGTGATGTTGAAGTTGACGTTAGATTTTTGGGGCCACGTCAAACTTTACATGAAACGGAAGAGAAGTGAAGTGAAGTAAAGCGAAGCGAAGTTTGTTGGAAGGTTGCTGTTGTTACGTCGTCATATCATACCCACTTGCCTTTGCAACCGTTGCCGATCCTTTTACATTTGCGAGTGTCTATCATTTTCACTCTTTTTTAAGTACAACATTGCCAACACATACTCAGCTCGTCTCATCTCGTCTCGTTTCGTCTCATATAAGAAGTGAAGTTTATTTAGGAAATTGTAATAAGCTACTTTGTTCCGCATAACACAATCTATCAACTCGGCAATGCCGCCACACAGCTAAACACTCATAAATACATACACGACGATATACAGATAGATAGATACATTTATGTATGGTGTGTTTGTGTATACATGTGTACTATTTATACAAAACTGTCATATATTCACTATAATGCGTATTATTGACATGCTTTGTACGCGCACATTAGGGGCTGTGCGTATGTCAGTTTGTTTACCTGTTAGTTATTTTGGTGTGGGCGTACGAGCGCGTGCTCAAGAAAAGTAACTTGAATTGGCAGATTGACGTTTAACTTGGGCATGTTTCGCCCCCCCTACGAAATTGGTGTTAGGTTACCTTGACATTGAGCGTGCCATGTTAACAATGTTAAATTTGTCAGTGGCACATTGGACCCAAAATTAGTGGCAGTCATAAAGATATAATTGGCTTAAAGCCATATTGTGCACTCTAAAGTCATAGTGTCAAAATTAGATCGTTTGCTATTTGCCTGAAATTCAACATGCCGAAATACAGAAAACAGCTTATCAAAGGCGGCATGTTTTGTGTTTGTAAGTTAAACTGAAATCGTTCTGAAATGAGATAATATGAGATAAAAGCGCAAGTTCTGCCATTTTGGTATTATGGCAAATGCAGAATATTATAGTATATATATTCGGTTATTAATTTACTGACGCATAGCCCTCTTTTAGTTATACAAAAGTGTGTTTCTAAACGAAAAACTTTAAGTTCCCAACCAAAGCACTCAGTAGTTTATTTATCTTTTTTTTTTTTTTTTAAAGAAGGAATGAACTGATATATTTCTGCAGAGAATTTTGAAGCAATGCATGTACTCGTATATGCGTCCGTGCATGGACTACCCTGTGCATGTGTAAGCAAAAATATGACCCGCGTTGCCGGTGGTATTTGGCATACCCTGCACATCCACAAAGTCGACTGCCGACCGTCGTCGGCTTCGAATGAAATATTTCTCCTATAACTTTTGCAACGATCCGATAAGCAAAAGAAAAAGTTTTTGTCATAAATAACGCGTACGTGTATGTGTATGTGTGTGGGTGTGCGTTGGGTAGTTGTGTGTGTGCACTTTCTTATAAGAAACTGGCAACCAACAAGTCAAAGCATTAGTTTCCTGTTACCACCAACAGGCTATAGAGACGTTTTCATACTCATTCTGTTTGGTATTTCCGGTGGCAAGATTTGAAACGCTGTAAAAGAGCAGCACACCATACCAAGCCAGCAAAAGGACGTGTGTCCGTGCATGAGCGCGACACATTGCTATCTCGCAGTGTGTTCACACTTACATACATTTATAATTTGAGCTCTTATAGGCTCATAACTTTCTTTACACTTTCATACTCGGCTTGGCGTGCTTAATATGAAATAGTTAAGAAGATCTATAAATGTCTGCTTGTTTTAAAAATCGCCCAAGCTTGTTCTCAAGTCAAACCTTGGCCGATTGAAAGGCATGAATTTGGCAATATAAAAACATGCGTTTGCGTAGCGTATAACACTATCGCATTGACCGAAGCTTGCCTTTTTTTATTTCGTCGCTTTTCTTGTCTTTAAATTTAGTTGAATAGATAGAGAAGTGCTTCGCTCACAACTGCAAACTGCCATAGGTTTTTTCTTTCTTTTTTTTTTTTGGCAAATTAGTGGGTTGTTACAGCGCCCGTGGGCCATGTCACTTTCAACGAGTGCTCTTGCAAAATGTTATTTTTAAAAAGATGTTTTGGTTTTTTCTTGAGTGTTTGTGTTATCGCTAATTTCCAGGCAACCGTCTGCCATAAGTCTCTGCACAAGTTGTCCTTTTTTTTTTTTGTCTTATAATATAATACCCGTTCTCACAGGCAAGCGAAAATATTAACTTGTGGCGCATGTCTCTTTTTCGTAAGTGGACACATACGCTTATACATTATAAACGCATTGGCATTTCCTGATATTGATTGTGTTCTGAGCCAATGATTTTAATTATGATTGTTTTTAACACTAACTATCTAACAATGCCTATAGAAATATGCTGCCTTTTACTGAAGTCTTCGCATCAATAATATCCAGTTAAGCAACTTATCAAGCAGGACGCAACACTTTCATTAAAAAGGCACCGTTTTAATCTGTAAAACAAACATGTCATCGTACCTCTTACCAATCAGCTTGGCTTGGCTCGTTACAAAACGTACCTTATATGAATATTTTATGCTACGGTCACATATTGGACTGCATTTAGCCTCAACTCATGATTACGACAGACTACGATTCAGACGATTCAGGTGAAGCGATTCAAATCGATTCGATACCAATAGAGTACGGAGAATTAAGCTGTGCCGGCCGTACTGTATCGGGCCGGCTAGAATGTGCTTTGCACTGCTCTGCTGTGCCGTGCTGTGCTGCGTTCGGTGAGAAACTGTTGGTTGACTTGTATCCATGGTGGACTGTCGATTTAATACAAAAGCACGAAAACGCCCCAGACGTGTACGTAGTGTTATATTGTGCCTTTGTAGCCAGTTGGGCGACAAGCCGGCAACCAGCCAGCTGTTGAAGTTCAATAGACACTCACACTTAGTTAAGAAACGAGAGGAGGTGCGCGCGGGTCGGAAAATTTTCGTTGCAGTTTATGCAAAGTTGCTGATAGCAATTTGCAAATTTAATGGCGTGAACAAATTCAATCAATGCATGTAAACAACAAACGAGCTTTTTTAAAGGCTCAAATATTGCAAGCGGCAACGTTGGGGGTTGGGGGGAGTGGCAGGTTCGTACTTAGAGTTTCACTTTTGGTTTTGCATTTTCTTCAGACCTTTCAATGTCGTTGCCGCTGCCTGACTGTTGTTGCCATTGAAAGGTGGCATGCATTACACCTTCTGTTAGCTGCAACCGGAAGCAATAATCAGTGTTATGGCATCGTCTGATGCTGATAAGAATTGCATACAAAATGAACATACATACGAGTGTGTGTGTGTGTGTGTGCAAACGAATGTCCATTTAGGCCATGTCAGATCCGCTTACTTTTCAGGCTGCCCACATATGTCATGTGTATAAAACTACATATTTATGTATACGTTGTCTATGCACAAAAGGGTGGTTTCGCACACAAATAAAATTGTGCTTAAAATTATTGTCGATATGATACAAATTGTATTTGAACGTTATTTAAGTAAATTAACATTACTCGAAGTCGAATTCGAATTCAAATGAAATCAAGATAGTACGAACAAAGTATGCGTGCTGAATGAATACGACTTGAAGGAACATTAGTTTAAGAACAATTTACTTTAAGCAGCTTATTAGAACGTTTTAGTTGCAATGAAGGCATTTTCAGTCAAACTTAAATGCATAAATGTTTCTCACTGAGTTGTCGTTGTCTTTGTTTGATTAAATTCATTTATGCGTGAAATTTTACAGGTGCAACTTCGGTTAGCCAAACAAATCCTACTTCAACCTTTTTGGCAAATTGGTGACTTACAGTGATGAGTGATTGAGTACTCAAGGTATTAAATGGAAGCATTTGAAGAATTTAGCAATAAATTAGAGGCACTCTAGAATATAGGCACCTGAAGCCGGCATGCCACAAAAGCCCTCTCCCTCAACCGATTTTCCTGAAATTTCAAACAATATTTTAAAGGTCAAAATATAATTTTTTTTTTAAATAATTTTATTTATTTTATTGCAAAAAAGTGTGCCGAACTTTTTAATTGGCAGGAATTATTTGTTTTTGCTTTTCCGCCGCCCATAATGAAGTGCTGTACATAATGTTCTGTTCGTTGCAATTGCAATGTGTTTAGACTGGGGTTGCGGCCATGTTTTGCTTAGATTTTTTGTCAACCCACGCAGCGGCAACTGTCATAAACAGTTGGACATCTAACTGACCGCCGAGAAGATGACTTAACCGCGCACGTTACCATATAAAAACCAATGACCAAATGAGAAGCCAAACCGCATTTCGTTTTTGAAACGCCAGCACGATGTGCGATGTGCGCCATTGTTGTCAACATTGGACAACTGACAAAATTTGTTTTCAAGTAAGCAAAACAAAACAAAACAAGACAAACAAAAAAAACGCACTATGTTATATGTACATGAATTGAACGATATTATAACATAAATATCAAACTAAGTGCAGTCGTTGTTGTTATAAGCAAACAGCCAGTGCAGCGCGACTTGTAATGTGCGGCATGGTTTTCTTTAATCCAGTCACGGAAGTAGTTGACGTCGCTGTACACGCCGGCTGAGTTTGGCTCGCCACAGCCGTAGCCATACGAAACAATGCCAATGACGACATTATCACTTATCAATGGACCACCGGAGTCGCCTTGGCAGCTGTCCACTTCATGATCAAATGGATCGCCTGCACAGATCATGCCCTTTGTGAAGCCCTCCATTTTTTTGCAAATATCTTCACTGAAGACAGTCAAATCACCGTAGACTGCCTCATCGGGCGTTGGTCCAAACTGCCGGCAAATAACATAAAACTGCGTGTAAAATAAACGGAAAGTGCTCACCTGTATGACAGTGCCCCAACCGACAACGGAGGCTTTTGTGCCCGCTTCCGCTACGGTTGTTGCATACTTTATCTCATCGGTTGATTCGCCATCGAATTCGATATCGTTCTTGAGCTTCAATATCGCAATATCGTTCTTTAATAACCGACTCGAATACTTCGGATGAACTCGGGCTTTGTCAACTTCCTTAACTTGCGTTGTTGTTGTTTTCTGCAAGCGTTTCGGTGTGCCAACAACGACTCTTATTTTATGTGGCCGCACTTTCGAGCCACCGCTAAATGAACACGCAATATGTATATGAACATAGATTTGTATATTTTTTTAGCTACAAACCTGTCGAACATACAATGCGCAGCCGTTAGAATGGCACGTTTCGATATTATGACGCCACCACAAAAATGATTATCACCGAAAAATTTATGCTCTTTGTTCGTGCGTATTGAAGCAAGATACTTGACTAAGGTTTTGTCAGCTGGCCGGTAGCCGCCCGTGACCAGGAACTTAAATTCGCCGTCATCTTCGCTGTCGTCGACATTTGCACTCTCATCCTGTAAACGTGCATTCGATAGGTCATGTATGCTATCATTAGAGTATTGGGGAAAAGTCATAGCACGAGTTTGCAAGTCAAACAGTATTATGAGATACACAAGAAATTTGGAAAAGCACATTTTTGGTTATCTTGTTTATTTAAAAGAAAATTGATAACTGACAATTATCGGAAAGGTAAATATTGTATAACGGAAGTTCACCCACAAACTAAGCGTACGGGTAAAACTTCGAAATAAACTTAAGCGTAGATATTCATTATTTGCGCCTATCATTCAATGGTCATATAGTTGGGTAATGAAAATCTACATATATAGTATGTAGAGCACATAGTATATAGTAGAGAAGAAGCACATGTGCCCACACTACAATAATATCTTGTTTTTTAATAAATTAATACAATGTTAAAAAATAATTTAATTCAAGTTTACAATGTCACTATTTACTTTACTCCCTACTTACAGTTGTGTTCAAAATAGTAGCAGTGAGCGTAGCTACTTTTATTAAGGCTTCCTTTGGAAATAGTTTCTCACATAATTATTCTTTTTTGTCAAATGAATGAAAGGTTTGGCGTCGTCACTCCAATTATTCTGAACACAACTGTACCTATGCATTTATCATTCGATAGTGGGCAAAGTTGAATAAATAAACCACAACGACATGGGCCGACAACTAACAACTTGAGCTTGTCACAAGGCAAATAAAGTTTTGTTTGCGTTCGGAAAAAAGGAATCATTATATGAATACATTGTTACCATAAAATAAACAATCAACCAAACAGTCTCAAATACAAGCAAACGAAGAAACAAATCAACAATACAATTGTTAACCACAACATGAAACCAACTCAGAGTACATCAAAACCAAAAGAAAACGGACAAGCCACGAAAACGAGAGCAATGCTTTCGAGTGTGACGAATTTCGATACCCTGCACGCGATTGATGAAATCTGGTAACCAAAATGGTACAATTTGACCAAAAATGATACAATTTTGGTACAATGTGAACAAAAATGGCACAAATTAACCAACAATGGTATAATCAATGGTGTACCTTAAATGGTACATTTGGTAAATTTGTACCTTAAATGGTACATTTGGTAAATTTGTACCTTAAATGGTACATTTGTACCGAAAATGGTACATTTGGTACATTTGTACCAAAAATGGTACATTTGTACCAAAAATGATACATTTGGTACATTTGTACAAAAAATGGTGCCATTTTTCTACCAGAACCGGTACATTTGTACCAAAACTGATTTAGATACTGAAAAAGTGTTAATATTTTTAAACGACATTATCAATTCGATACCGACAGAATAAAAAATAAATTTATAAGCAAAAGTTTAATTTTTTTTTTGAGTGTACATACAGGTAAGCAAATAGTCACCGATTTATGAAACCACCCACGTAAAATAAGCTTTTAATTGTACGCTTTTGGATTGATAGACTGATTGAGTATAATGATTCATTATAGTGGTAAGTTCAAGATATCTTTGGGATAAGTGTAGTATGGTATTATCTAAAAACTTTTTGAATCAAATGGCAAGCAGAACGATTTCTTAGAGCTATATCTATATGTGGACGAAAACAATGGCGACAACGGCTGCTTTAACAAATGGCAACAACAGTGATAAATCAATATGCAAAAGGAGACAAACTGAGCGAAACAAGAAGCGTGACAAAATGATAAAGCGCCTTTACTTGATACGCGTTGTTGGATGTGTCCTATGCAAATGCATGCGTACATGTATGTGTGTATGTGTGTGTGTGTGTGTATGGACGTACACAGATTTTCACAAGGCTGAGTTGGCATGCATGTATGAATGTGCGTGTGTACATATTTTATACCGGTGTGGAAGTGAGCAAAGTGAGCAATAAACATGCATGATTAAGTTTATTATGAACACTTGAATAGCACACAATGACAAATGACAATTGCGACTGTGCTTCGTTGTATCTGTGATTGTCTGTATGTATGTATGCTTGTGTGCGCGTGTCTAACTGTGTCTTTATGTTGTTGACGCTGTGGGTGGGCGGGTGAATATGACTACAGTTCTATTTGACATTGTCGTGTGTCTGTTGTGTCCGCTATGACTTGTGAGTTGAAAATAACAACTTCCGCAAAGAAAGAAACACAACTTCGCTATTCTAATTACAACTGTTAGTGTTAGTGTCAATGTATGTGTGTGCGACCATTTGAAATACTCTATAAATCAAGTTATTTCCGTTTAAATTGTTTGCTTATATAAAGAAACAAAACAAGACATTTCACATTTCACATTTCAATATAATTTGCTTTTCTTATACTTATTAAATTCGGACATGATCAAGAGCATATAATTATTAATTCAATAACAGATCGATAGCTTATGTGGTAGGAGTTGTCATATATGAGACAGACAGAATGTCAGACAGCCATGACTAGATCGATTCGTCTTGTCGTGCTGATCAAGGCTATAATATACTTTATATGCTCGGAGAGGTTTCTTTCTAGTTGTTTAAAAACTTCCATATATGTATGTACTTCAGTTCGGATAAACTTCGAAGTCAAAGACGTGTTTAAAGTCTTGAAACTTTTAAGATACAATAGTCGTTAAAGATACGCTATTGTATAACTTATATGCACAAACAATTAGGTCCGACCAACAGGTTATCTTCATGTCGTTTAGCACTGGTTAGCTTGAATAAGTATTTGAAAATTCGAACCGCTTGCGTTGGTGGTGGAATTGTTACACTATTTAAAACAAACTCGTTAATAATTTTCGATGCAAAATTTACATGTGCATAATTAATTAGCATCAAAAATTTAATGCTCACACTTTGTTGCTGTTTAAATATTTACATTTCGTGCCAAATTTGTATGCAAATCGCTTTGCTTCAACACCAATACAATCACACAGTAGAATAACCAAGTGTATACACAAACTCACACACACACACACACTGAGAGACACACACACATGAATACAGTCAAAACACACAAACACCAACGCTAAATAAAATTGAAAATTCATTTTGATGATGTTGGGCGGAAAGGGTCTTGAGAATGAAATGAAATGATATGAAATAAAATGGCATGAGTTGGCTTGGTATGGTATAGTATGGTATGGGAACACATTCTCAATGAAGACTAGTGACTACTGCGGCCAACGTACTTCCGGTTGTGTTTGTTTTTGTTGTTGTTGTTTTGTTTTTTGAAAAACACTTCTGTGAACATTTGGTTACATTGAGGAGTGCTACTAAGTAACCCATGCTGAAGAATCATTTTAAAATCTCATTCAAAGCTAATAAACGCAAAAGCCAAGCCGGGCTAAGCAAAACAGAGCAAAAACAATAACATCTACAGCAACAACAACAACAATAATAACAACAACAGCAGCAGGAGCAGGAGTAGCAACAAAACGAATCCGCTAACGAATACCAAACACAAACAGGAAGTAGTTTAAATTTCCGGTGTCACTCACATTTACATATACATACATACATATACACTGGCATATATAAACACTGAAACACACGCACATACACACACACACACACATTCAACCACTTTTCACTTTACGCCTTTTCGAAAAATTTTCAAATTGATTACGTTTTCAGTTTGATTTGGCGTCGGTGCCGAGCAAAGTGGGCAAAAGTCAGATCAACGGAACGGTCGAAGGCTTGGCGTGTGTATGCCTGCGTGTCTGTGTGTGTGTGTGTGTGTGTGTGCGTTAAAACGGGTGGACGTGAGTTAACTTTGAAATGCCATTAAAATGTATTTACAAACGCAAATTGATAGCGATTTCGGCTTTGCAACTAAACAACCAACCAACAGCAAAAACAATTGCGTTGCCACCAACGCTTCGTTGTTGTTGTTGTTGCTGTTGTTGTTGGTGTTGGTGTCATTGCCGTTGCCGTCGTTGCCGTTGTTGTCGCTTTTGCTGTCTATGTTGTTGTCTGCAGTGTTGATGATAGAGCTCAGCTAAGCTTATCGCTTGAATTAAGCCACCTTTAGTCGCATTCTCTCACTTGAATGTTGTTTGTGAGTGAGTCATCGCTATGTGCGCTAAATTCGATGTACTTTTGTGCCACATTGCGCAACGCACTGCACATTCGCAACGTGGTCATGACTTACTTGCACTAAGTCAATTCGTGCAACGTCAATCCGACTATTTAACATAAATCGAATGTTCTGTATTGCCATGCTTTCTTTTTCCAGAAAAATATCACTTCAGATACTTAAATTGTCGCCTGACAAATAGCAACGTCAGTTCTTTCTTATAACAGATTTTTTGTAGCTTTTGTTTTTGTTTTTTATACTCTTGAAAGAGCATATTAACTTTGGCATGAAGCTTGCAACATAGAGAAGAAGACATCTCCGACTATATGATGTATATATATTCTTGAACAGCTCGATGAGAAGAGTTTATATAGCCAGGTCCGTCTATCTGTTTCAATGCGATCTCATTTCAATTTTTTGCACAAGATCATCTTGGCTGTCAATAAAGACAATCTGCGAAATTGGTGAAGTTTGGAAGACTTAAGCCTATAAGTGCCATAAGAACGATCGTTCAAAACTAAGGGTTTTGTTAGAAAAACTGATTTGTTCTTAAATAAAAACAGAACAATTTTTGCAATTACGTGTTTTTTATTAGTCCTAGACTATATTCGAAGGTTTCATAGCATCGTACAAAGGGGCTTGGCACCCTCCATATAGAGAAATATTTAAAAATGCGATTTCTCTGTAAGCAGATGTGATAAAAAATCGAAAAATGTTTTAAAATGGGCGCCTAAATCTTTAAAAAGGTATTTGATTCTTATGTGAAAATTTACAAAAACTTTTCTCTAAACTTTTCCAATAAGAATAATCGGGAAAACGCTAGCAAGAGTATACAAGTTTCGGGAATGCCGAAAATAACACCCTTTCTGGTTTTATCTCTGGTTAGCTGAATTGATGCAAAATAATGATGTATTCGTGACCAAATTAAAGTTAATATTAAACAGCAAATAAAATGAGTTCATTTTAAGTAAAACAGATTGTTGTGCATTGAATGTTTATCCGTTTTCATTTACTATGCAAAACAAGAAGGAAAAAAAAAAGGAAACCAAAGCTTGCCAAAAGTGCGTTTATTTGTACACTCGAGTTGCTCCTAAGAGTTGCTGCCGCCACCATTATGACGTTTCCTCACATTAAATGCGGTAAAAAAAAAAATGAGGGGGCAAAAAAAAAACTGTTCAAAACTGAAACAAAGCAAAGTTCGACAAAAAAGTTAAGCTTCTACTTCTCATTTTCCGGTTTGGCATCTTATTCATGTATTTCTTCTAATTAATACAAATGGTCTGATATACAAAACAGATACTTTTTTTCTAACTAGTTTTCATGGTATTGTTGTTGCTTTGCAAACTGTTTGTTGCCTTTTGCCTTTGCCACTGCTACTCTTCATATAACAATTGGGGAAAAAGTTTTTCCATTTTAAAAGTTCTTGATTTTGTGTTGCCGCTGCCGCTGCTGCTTCTTCTTCTTTTGCTACTCCTACTGCGGCCGCTGTTGGTTTTCTTGTCTTTGCTGTCGTTGTTGCCACTGCAGTTCACTTATATTCATTATTGGACCAACTGACTTCTTCCTGCTTGATTTTTTTTTCTTTTGCTTTTTTTTGCGCCCATTCAGACCTCCTTAGCCTCAGCCATGCCTTTCGTTGTTATCAAGCAGCAGCGACGAGGCATTGTTATTGTGTAATTTTGCAATAAACAGCAAAACAGTTAAAAAACATAGACTTAAGTGAAAGAAAAGGAAGTTACAGTCCTGCATTGTTATGCGTTGTCGTTTGTTGTTTGTTGTTTGTGTGTTTTTGACGTCGTTAAAAGCAGCCAAACAAAATTGCCTACTTGCGTTTGCTTGCTTGGTTGCTTACGTTTGAAGTAACGAGACCAAATTGTAGCAATGACAATATGAAAATGTTTATAGTTTGCAAAACAGATACACACACACACATAGACACCTCTTCGCCTGATTTAAGTCTATTTGGGCGATGCTTCTAATCAATAATCGTGCCCCACGCTAAAGAAGAGTTTGAGTTGACACTGTTTTGAGTTGAGTTGTTTTTTTATTTGCTCAAGAAGTTCGTAAGACAAATAAAAAGTGATTACGTATTACAGAAAATATTATTGTTTAGGCCTTAACGCCCAACCGACAATGGTCGGACCAACGCCACTGCTGTCTGCATTGTTATTGCTTTGCAGCGTACTTAATTGAAATCTATGTATTTACCAACTTTGTCCGAATTTTTAACAACTTTAATTTAAATTTTATTATGATAAATTGTGCGCAATTTGTTTGTTTTACTAATTTAAAAATTTACTACACTCTTCTGTTGGCCAACATATATGAGAAGCAATTAAAATCGCTTGAAACTGTAAACTTATAAAAAACATTAGTGGCCGTTAGACTTAACAATTTGTCTGAAGATTTCAGATCTTGTTTTATTTTTTCATAGCGTCTAAAGGAATTGTATTTATAACGTTTTAATTGACGTTTCTTTTTGTAAGTATTAATTACAAAAGTCTAAAGATGCACGTCGGGTTTTGTTCGCTGTTTTAGGTTAGGTAATTGCCACTGATGCGGTGTGGCATGGCCACGAAATAAAGTGCTGTGAACTAAAGCTTCAGCTAACATAAATGTCGGCAACCGCACAATGCGAGGCATGAGCGGGAAAGGGAATAATGAGACGCATAATCTGCTTTTAATGCCAACTCATTACTGTTAATTGATTTCAATTAAATCAGGCTCACACCCACGAGAAGAGCGCTCGCACGTATACGATTCACTTACTGACACAAAAACCACAACAACAGAAACATCAACAACCAGGAAAACAACAACAACTACAACAACAATAAAAGGATAATGCGTTTGCGCAAAACAAGCCAAACAAGCCAAACAAGCCGAACAAGCCGAACAAGCCAAGCAGCCAAGCAGCCAAGTAGCCAAGTTACCGGTAAACACGACGTCAATGTCGACTAAAGAAAAACAGTTGCGGAAATGTATAAAAATAAAATAAACATCCTAACTGCCCACAAATGAATGACGCTTACTCGCCAAGCCGTGCCCACCCCCTTTCACACCCCACAGTCATTGAAACTGGCGCGCCTCGTGCCGCTGATTGCCGTGCATTTCAGTCAAGTGGCATACGATTTCAAAGTTAACTAACAAAGTTTGTTAAAGTGTTGTCGACTGTGATACCAACACCAACACCCAAATGACCATACATGATGAGCCTTTAGTGTGCACGCCCAGCGAGTCGTGTCTCCTTATTAACTCATCACCAGACATCAAACTACCCAAACACTCTATGTTTATCGTCATCATAAATTAGAGCATCTCAACGCGAGTTGAGCTTCTTAACTTAATAAAGGCAACATTGGTTGATGTGCCCCTCCCATCACGTCCCGTCCAGTACCGTCCTTCTTGCCAAAGCATGCTGAGGCGTCTTCAGCACGTTCTGTTAGCCACTTTCTTTTAAAGAAAAGCAATGCTTTCCTGCTCGACATTTTCGCCTTTACTTCGCTTTACACAATCCTCAGCAACAACATCGCCGACGACGACTACAACGACGACGGCGACGACGACGACGACGACATTCATCGTCCTTAACTCTTAAGTGCTGCGGCAAAGATTTTCGGATAAAGTTAATTACAGCTCATTGGATTTTCGTTGAAATTTCTAGCAACGCGGCCAAACTTCCTTAAGACTCGGTCATTCTGGTTTGGGTAAAGAAAAAGAAAACATAGCGCGTAGATACTCCGTACAAACACAAACGAAAAGTTTCGACGCTCACGCAATTGTATCTGAATCTTTAACAATAAAAACTACACTTTTCTAATTAGCTGAAATGTTCAAGTTTTGCGCTTGGCATTTATGGTTAATTACTCCCGCATTCTACGCTGGCAACATGCTCAAATTGAAAATAAGTAAGAAAACTCTCTCCGAAAGGCCTAAGATTATTATACACGTACTCTGCAGTTTTTGTTATACCATCAAATATTCGTCAAATTTTTAAAAAAAAAAAAAAAAGGTAAAGTTCCTGAGATCTATAAAAATATCTTACTCAGATTATTATACTCGTACTCTGCAATTTTTGTTATACCATCGAATATTCGTCCAATTTTGAAAAAAAAATTCCTACCGATAGTAAAGTTCCTGAAATGGTACACTCAGCTCTATAAAAATATCTTCTCAGCTATCCGAGATTTGAGTTGTAGCAGAGACATTGGCTCAGCAAATATATAAATACCTCCATACTTTTAGTACTTTCTACTATAACGAAATCTGCGCAATTTCAACCGATTTCGTGTGTTTCAACGATTCAGACATTCCTACGTTAGTCTAATAAAATATTTTTAACTTTTAAACGTTTATCCATTGACTGAACGTTTATTACACATTTGGCATGAAAAACTAATGGTTGTATAATTTATTTGCAGTAAATTCAATAGTTATTTAATTGTAAATAAGTTCTCACCACTCAATTTTTACTCTTTGTTGGATCAACGCTGCCAATACACAAGCATAAAAAGCAGAGAAGAATGCGTTAGTCGAGCGCGCTTCACTTAAGCGCTCTTTGTTTTTGATTTCACTTCACTTCCTTTTTTTATCCTTTTCTATTTTTTACATTGTAAAAAACGCAATTGATTTAATTTTGTATCAAATCGGTCACTTTGTCTGTTGATGTTTAAACCTCAGCTATTTCATTAATTAAACAATGATTGTGAAAAAGCATCGCACAGACACACACAAATACACGCAAATAAAACAAAGTAATGTGAGTAATGTTGAGCATTTTATTGCGCATAAACAACCAAAAACACATGCGACGGACTACTCTGACTGACGGTTGTCGGGAATGCCTGCATTTATAATACCCTTGGTCTGGCCGCCAAATTGGCGAAGGACATGCTTTAAAAGATCCAAACTGGCGTAACATGCTTTGACGCGACTTGCAAACACTTGACTGTCAGGCAATGTCATAAGCATATTTTCGTCCAAAGTGTAGGGTATTTAAATGCATGTAAAACTGCCGTTTTTTTTCGCCGATTGTGTTGTTAAAAAAATTGGTATTTTCGATTGTTTAAACTTTAATTCTTTCATTTTGTCAAAGTTGACGTAAAATTGCCTTCGAATTATATCCAAGCTGGTGAAAAGTATTATAGTTATGCTTGTATGATTATTTATTTTTATTAATGATATATTCTTAATTTATGCCCGCAAATGTTTTCAAAATTGAGTTTAAATGTTCTTCAAATAAATGTAAAACTTAAAAAAAATTAAGAAGACAAAGAAGACAAGTGGATTTTTACGTAAAAGGCTGACAGCTTAAGCAGAGTGTAGAAAAAACTACTGAATAAAACGGACGGGAACAACAACATGAATTATAAACTTACTTTGGCTTGAGGGGTGTGGGTGGTGGTTTGGTGTCTTTCGACTTCGCTGATTTCTTGGCTGTTAGTCTTTGGCTTTGACTTTCGTCTATTTAGCTTTAAAAGAAGTCCTGCGTTCGTTTCGCGGCGGATTCAAATATTCATTCATGCACAGACAAACACACATACACACATACATACACACGGCCTGTACAAACAACAGACGTAGCCGCACACACATAGCGGTACCCGCACCACACAAATTTCTTTGCAATCCAAGCAATTCAAAAGACACCATTAACCGCTCGCTCACCTTTGCTGCAACACTTCCTGCAAAGAACTGCATACACCTTCTACCATTCGATACCCTCCAATGACTGCAACAAGAACAACAATAAAGTCACATTAAAATAAATTTCTGTTGTGCGTTCTCCTCAAAAGGCTCTAAACGGCTGCGCCCCTCATTTGTGTCTGTGCCAGTAATTCTGTTCGTGCCCCCGTGCCCATGCCCGTGGCTGTGTCTCTGTCTCTCTGGCTCTGTCTCTGTCTGCCAGTCAGCCAGCTCATCGCAATTTGCACTGCCAACGACGCCGTCATCATCATTTGCGTCTATGCACCGTCATAGTTGTCTTCGACTGTGCCAAGTCGGATTCGGATACGGATCTGACTTCAAGTTATAGTTGGTAGTCGAAGTCGGTATCAGACTGGGAGTCGGTGTCGGAGTCGGAGTCTATGTCGACGACTTTCTCTGCAACGATGAATTCTTTCTTTGTGCTTTTGTTTTTTTGTTATTATTGTTGTTGTTGCGCCCACTTTTGCTTTGCTGCTCCACTGACTGGGTTTTTGAAACGCAGAACGAGCACATCGAAGGCGCATAAGGAAGTGGGAGTAGCTTCTTTAAGGAGCAACGCTGCGATTTAAGTGTTTACATTTTTCAGGTGTTGAATTTTCATTGTTCTTTATTGTTGTTATTGTTGTTGTTGTTCTTTTTGTGGTTTGCTATTCTTGTTTTATTTGGCATAAAACCAAATTCTCAAAGCCGACAAAATACCAAAAGATTGCATCTGGCAACCAACTTGCCTTACTTTGGTTATAGTTTTGGTAAAGTTTCGTTTATGTTCTTGCGCGGTGTCCTCAGAGTGTTTTATGGCTTTACACTTGTTCATTTTTTTTCCAGTTTTTTATACCCTTTTTACTTATCACAAAAGGGTATATTAGTTTTATGTGTTACACATAGCAGGAGGCGTGGCAGACCCTTTAAAGTTTACATTCTTGATCTTGATCGAAAGAAAAGTCGATTTGGCCATAAATGAAATTTTTAAAAAAGCCACGCCCACAATGAAATTTGTATAGATCATATTGGCAATGAAATCTATTGAGTGGTGCCACGCCTTATAACAGTCGTTACAAATAGCAGGTACAGGGCATGTCGAATTCGAGCACGCTCGGCCTTTCCTTACAGGTTAGCCATTTTGTTGTTTTTGCCTTTCAGTTCGAACGTATTTTTGTCGGTCTGGTCAGTGGTTTATGTGTACAACAACAATAACAACAAGTTTTGAACGTTAAAGTCGATAGTGCACGCATATCGAAATAGCCAAACGATTGGTAAGGCTTTGCAATGTTGTGCTCTGCAATGCGTATTAGGCAGGCCTTAGTCATGAGTCAAAACATGTGGAATTAACGGTTAAATTGAGTGAGCTGGACTTTGAGGGAACTATGTGGCGAAGGTGTACTTTCTGGCTTACAGTTCTGGAGAGCCATTGGTTAAAACTAACGGAAAGCCTGAAGGACGTATAGGTCTTGCCATTTTGATCATTCCTTTATATACTTTATAGAGTCTTACTACTGTCAGTTATAATACACAAGTATCGACTAATTGATCTAAGGCCTTCTGCCTTCAAAAAAACTATATAGTTTTCATGTATCCCATTCAAAAATATTTAGGCTACAATATATATTTGGCTCCTATTTGTAGTTTACGCCATCGAAGCATATGGCATATACAAAACATAATAAATGCTAATGTCAACATAATTTTCCAGCAAAATAATAAAAGGAAATGAATTTGCTCAGACAAATGCGAAAAGAGCAGGAAAGAAAGACATAAAAGTCTTTTGTTGATCGGATGCTTGGACAAGTAACAAAAGGAACATTAATATAATTATGACAATAAATATCTTTGGCATTGGCCAAAGCCATTCATGGCATTTTATGTACGAACGGGCGCCGAAATGCGGCCGGCAAAGGGGCCAGACAACCATTAAGCAATGAGCCAGGTAACAACGAACATCAGCATGACATGCAATGCTTGTCAGTTTGTCAACAAATCAAAGTAAAAGGTATAAGAAGAAAGGGCAACGGTGAGTATAAGAGTAAGAATTGTAAGTAGAAATTTGGATCAATAGAATTGTTAAAGAGGCTTAAGTTAAATGGGAAAACTTCCAAGTCAATGAACCGCAAATTGTATGCGAAATCGAGAGCAAAATTGTTGCTACGTTGGACAAACGATCACAGCAGTTGTAGAAACCAGCAACGTACTAAATGTTATTTTTTGTTTTTCCTTTTCATATTTCATATTTTGTATGGATCCGAAAGGAATGACAACTCTGGAAAGCGAACAGCATCAAAAATAATTGCAGCGACAACGACAACGACATCGACATCGGCAAAAATATCTTTAGCTTATTGCTGGTCAACTGTGAGAATACTGTGGCAGGAGTACATTGCAATAAAATACTACACACACACACACATACGAATTTGTACACGCACAAGCAAGTAAAAGCAGTTAAACTTGTTGTTTTTTTATATACAAAATATTTGTACCTAATAGTTTTTACGAATCCTTTTATAAACCATACACACACAAAAAGTTGTCGCATATACCATGACAAATATGTATGTAAGTATGTGCATATTGCGTTTAAGCATGTGTGTACAGATACACACACACACACACACACACACACACATTAATGCGTTGTAGCAACTTCAGTTCTGCAATTTTCGAGTGAAGGTTGCGGGGAGCAGTAAAGCGCAGGAAATTCAATTTTGCGCATTTTCTTAACTTAATCCTTTTGCAAGTTGAATGTTTGTTTATTTATGTCGCCCTCTTTCAGTTATAATAACACACTCACACACACACACACACAGTTACGCCCAGATTCACGCATATACACAAGTATGCACAAATGTATTCTGTCAAGTCAAAGTTATGACACCAACACTTGCTGTCGCCTCACATGTCTACACGCCTTCATAACAACTTCAACTGCGTGCATTATTTTCGTAAGCAAATCTAGCATAATGACAGCTGTCATGCTTATTATAGTAAATGCGACTATAAGCAAGTAATGCACATGGCTTGAATTACACAAATCAACAATGAATATTTTTAAAAATACAAATCAAAAATTACGCTTGATCAATTAAGCTTCTAAAAAGGATGTATTAAAGATAATTTTTTAAAGATAATTTCATGAATAATGTTGCATGCAAATACAAAAAAATCTTGGGAAGCCTAGACAGAATTTTAGTTGTAGAATTTATTTCATTAATAAGACCAATAAATTATAATTTATCTCAAGATTTTAAGACATCATCAAAGATAGTTCAGACATTTAGTTTTGATCATTGCATTTCAAAGTAACTTGTTAAATTCTTTGATGCATACTTCTGAGCTATATTTTTTTTAACAAACAAAAACATCGAACTTTACAACAAGAAAACTAAAAGAAACAACAACTTAAGTACACTTTCAATTTTTTTACAATAAATACTTAGGCAATATACATACGGCTTATGCTGCAAGGACTTGTGTACGAATCACGCATACAAGGTTGGCATGATTCTACGCATTGTGTATTATGTTAATATACTCAAAAGAGTACGACAAGCAACAACACTAACACTAACACAGAGCGACGGCTACGACAATTGCGACAAGTGCGAAAGCATCTTCGTTGCAATAAATGCATTTGAATAAAAATATCGCGAACTACAAGAAGCCTTAAGTCTGTGTGCTTTTTACGAGTGCGCATATTTGTATATTTTCTTGTGAGTGAGTGAGTGAGTGAGTGAGTGAGTGTGAGTGAGTGAATAAATATGTATTTATAGCTGCATAACGTGTGTGCGCGTGCTTGTGTTTGTTATCCTTTTCGTGCATGCTAAGACGGCGCAAAGTAGCTTAATACTTTATGCTTGCAATGAAAGCCTTTTTATGATCGCATTATCATGTACAATTCGGTTGTTGGACTGTCTTTGATTCAATGCCTCAGTGTATAGCATATATTGCATTGTATAGCATGATATTTTATTGTGTGAATGTCTGTGTGTGTGTGTGAATATAATGTCTGTACAGTGTTTCAGTTATGCATACAACATGCCGTATGAGTGATGTCTCGTTTCACATAAACCATGCAATAAATTTATTTATTGCACTTAAAGCTACTCACATTTTGCCCTATGTTCACTATTTGTATCTTCATCATCTACAGATAAATACAGTGTGTTGCACATATTTAATAAATCATAAAAATCATGCTTACAACTGAAATACTTATAAAGTCTTAACAACTGCAGAAAAATCGCTACACATTGCCTGACATGAATTCAACAAAGTCGCAAGTGTGCTTAGCACATATCTTCATTGTAAATTATTACAAGGCTTAGGAACCTTACAGATCTGTGTTAGGCGTAGATAAGTCAATGCGTGATATTTTTGTTTTTTTGCTGCTGGTGGCTTAATTTTAATATACCACACGTATGTATCTGAAATACTTTTGTTTTCTTTTTGTTGTTCTGTGTGTGTTTTTTTTCTGCGTTGCAGTCTACAGGCAATTTGATGACGTTACTAAATGAAGGAGCGAATTTCAAACCTTTTCGTCTGCTGATGTTATCTTTTTGTTGTTGTTGTTGTTGTTGTTGTGTTGTATTTTTTTTTTTGTCTTTGCACCGAGTCAGTCTGTGTTCAGTATTGAGTGTTGTTGTGGAGGCTGCTGCTGCTGCTACTGTCGTCATTCATCAGAATGGAACCTTGAATAATTAAAGCAGTTTCTGATTACCTACCACATCGTTACGGACAAACTCGCACTTGCACTCACACACACACACACACACACATGGCTGGACAACTGTATAAACGGAAGGAGGCTGTGTCTCTAATTAAACAGCAAACAGGATTTGAGTCGTGGCGAAAGCGAAACGCAACGCAACGAAACAGGAAACGGAAGCCTGTCGCCATGCCACCACTGTGAACTGCTTAGCTGTATTGGTTGCTGCAACAATTGTTGTTGCTTTTGTTGTTGTCGGTGTTGTTGGTGTTACCATTACTGTTACGGCTGCATTTGCTTTGTTATTGTTATTGTTGTTGTTGTTGTTATTGTAAGCTGTTAAATGGTTTGCTTTCACATTGTTGTTGGCTTTCATCACCAGTCGCTAGCCTCTTCATCGCCTACATCATTGCCATTGTTGTCTTTATGTTTATATCGTTGGTATATGTCTCTGTGTGTGTGTGTGTGTGTATTTGTGACTTTTTGCCACTCCGCCATTTTCCTTTTGGTGTCAGTTTAGTCTGTGTTGCGCGTTCATTTGTTTGCTGAGGTTTTGAGTGTTTTCGAAAAGCTGAATGAGAAAAAAAAAAAAGTACAAAAATCGGACATGCTTTGGTCAATGGTGTCCGACTACACAATACTCTGCTCACCTTTGCGGTGTGTATGTGTGTGTGTGTGTTGGCTTATTAACGATGAGAGAGGATGCAACATTAAATTACAAGCCAAATTCTGCTTTACAATTGAAATCCATTGTGCCGTAAGTGAAATTATTTAATACTACAAATACATGTATCTGTATGTGCAAATAAAACTTTGTATGGCAATGACAAGAAGGTCATCAAGTGCGTGCACATACCACTGTTTGCTGCCTGAGCCTTGTGGTCATACTTGACACACCATAACGGCATGAGTGACGATTTATTGCGCCAATTTTATTATTTGTTAATTAACTTGTGGACATTTCTACACGAAGGTTTGTGCCAATTCATGAAGGTTTGTGCAATGTCAATTGTAATGCGAACATTGTAAGAGTTGTGCTTTAAAGCGATACGGTCAAGCCGCTTAATCTTAGTGTGAAATGTGGCGCATTGGATTACGCTGGTTTGCGTTTGATGACGCTAATTTTCAAATTGGCCAGTTGACAGTTGAGCAGATAATCAAAGTTGACTCCATGTGTTGGTAGAAGTTCGCACGTAATAAAATGTCGTATGCTGTGTGTGTAGCCAGGAGAACATAGAGCAAACTTGCATAAAAAATAAAATGTCGTATGCTGTGTGTATAATCAAGAGAACATAGAGCAAACTTGCAGTAGAAAGAGAGAAAGGGTATCGCTTTCATTGATTCTCGCGTTTTTTTTTCTCTGGATTTTGTATAAATTAAAAATCTTTGAATTGTGTCTTTTTTTCATTGATGGGGATTGCCTAACCACACCATCTTGTTTCTACATGATTATATGATGTATTATGCATCGTATAGAAGGCTAACAGTCTTTAAACGAGAACGCCTCAATTGCTGCATAATACTTATTATCGCTATCGCGTATTATAGCAAATGGTAATCGTAATATTACTGAAATGTTGTTGCTCAACAGTCTAAAGTACCAATTAACAAAAAAAAAAAAAGAAACTGGAACGAAGTGAACAATAAGTATTTTATCCTTATTCACATTTGAGCAGAGGCAGGCACCGAATCGGTATAATAAAGTGAGCCAGCGTACACATGGAATGCTGCTGTGTGGACACTGTACGAGTATAGCAGACAGATACAACATTGTGGGTGGCATGACAGAAGACTGTGTATGAATTACAATTTTTCAGAGCTCATTGACCGTAAATTACTGCAACAAATTTGTGTACACATGAATTTCCACTTCAGACCAACGTAAATGTTAAAACAATAAAATAATGCGCGAAACTCAAAGCGGAAAAACGAGCAGCGAAAACTGTTTTAAAATGTAAATTTCATTTTGCAAGATGGCATTAAGGCCAATAAACAGCATAAAGTGTGTGGATAAGGCTTTTAGTGGCAGGCTTGAGGTTGTCGTATGTTCGACAGTGTTGAATGCTGTGCCATAGCCGGACTGACTCTGACTCTGTGGTACTGGAAAGTAGGCTAATGTCTCATTTGCGCTGCTATTCGTACTTCAATGGCGGCAACGCAAAAGTGCTTTTATGAACGACAGCAGTAAATACTCATACATACATACATATTGTTAAATTTGTTGTAGGGCAATAAGTAACATTGAATTAAAAACATATTACTTTTTTTTTTTTTTTTAAATCCCGAAACAGTCTAGGACGTCTAGAAAGCCTGAGCCAATACATTTAATGACCGGTCGGCAACGCTCCTTTGCAAGAATGCTGCATTACGGCCGTGATAATTGGCAAGAACTGCTTAATGCAGTTAGCTGAATTCAATTAAATTTGCAAACAATTTTATTTATTTATTTATTTTTTTTTTCATGCTATAATAATTCAATTAGCTCACGATTAAGCTTTCATATATTTCACATTATTATTATTTGTTTTTTTTTTTGCACCTGAGCTTATTTTGTACAATATTCTAATTTTGGGCTTAAGTGAGGGTGGTTTGAAAAGTCAGTGCCTGGTTTAATTTCAACAACAATTTTTTTTTATATTTTTGATGCCTTTGATGCCAAATAAAAATTTTTCCAAGGCCTTCAAAAGAGACGTTTGTGTCAGTGGTGACTTCCCCATTCAAAACATATCTTTGCATTTAAAGTTACTTCGTGGGAAATTCAAAAGTAAGTGTATTATTAAACCACCCACGCAGCTATAAAAAAAAATTGGTAAAAAATTTTAGGCAATAAATTTATATAAAGGAATGATACAAAATAAATGCAAATTTCTGTTCTTTATGTGAGATGAGGAGCTTTCAAGTTTGTAAAATATCACATGATAAAATATCATATGCCAAAATATCACATGATAAAATATCACATGATAAAATATCACATGATAAAATATCACATGGTAAAATATCACATGCCAAAATATCACATGCCAAAATGTCACATGACAAAATGTCACATGACAAATGTCACATGACAAAATGTCACATGACAAAATGTCACATGATAAAATATCACATGCCAAAATATCACATGACAAAATGTCACATGATGAAATATCACATGATAAAATATCACATGCCAAAATATCAAATGATAAAATATCACATGGTAAAATATCACATGACGAAATGTCACATGATGAAATATCACATGATAAAATATCACATGCCAAAATATCACATGACAAAATATCACATACCAAAACATCACATAATAAAATATCACATGATAAAATATCACATGCCAAAATATCACAAGCTAAAATGTCACATGATAAAATATCACATTATAAAAAATCACATGCTAAAATGTCACATGATAAAATGTCGCATGGTAAAATATCACATGCTAAAATGTCATATGATAAAATATCACATGATAAAATATCACATGATTAAATATCACATGCCAAAATATCACATGATCAAATATGACATGATAAAATATCACATGCCAAAATATCACATGATAAAATATCACATGATAAAATATCACATGATAAAATATCACATGATAAAATATCACTTGGTGAAATATCACACGCCAAAATATCACTAGATAAAATATAAAATTATGAAAAAAATAAAATAATATTCTTTTATCACAAGTACTTGTCTTCACTTATACTCATGCTGTAACCAAAAAAATCCTGCACACCCAGTTCATCATGCCAAGTACTTTTACCAGCATTAACTAAGCTAATTGTTTGAGATTTCATCTGCCTGTATTTGTCGGCATTAGTATTCAATTTGCGGAAAATTAATGAAAATCCAACAGAATAAATGTATACGAACTCAAGAACAAGAAAAAAACGAATGATAAAGTGAAAAGACATAGCCATCAAAAGACGAGTTTGAAAAAAAAACAAAAAAAACAGCATAAAACATGAAAACGAAAAGAAAACTGAACGTGCCTAAAACAACAACAGAAACATAGGAATATATATTGGAAACTACACTGAGAAATCATTGAGAAAATTTGTCAACGTTTGGTTTGTTTAAATAGAAATGGGTACACATGAACTACAAATATTTTTCAAACTTTATTTTTATTCGTGTATGAACATTCAGTCAGGCACAATCGCAATCACGTTCAATTGAAAAAGCAAACAATACGTGCTGAACGCCTCGAAGTATGCTACAGACACAGACGCAAACAGCAACAATTGCCTACAAATTGCTACAGACAAGAGCTTAGACACTTCAGCAACTGCTGCCTTTAAAAAAGGTCAGACATTCGGTTTTGGTAGCTACGACATACGCTACATAAACAAGGCGTCATAACATGATATTTTTACTTGATTTCCAGCCTGCTTTCACTGTTCGTTGTTTTAAATTTTGCACAGTTTAGTAATGTATGCTGGAGAGAAATGATGTCGTGTTATAATATATATTCTATTATAGTACTTGCATAGAAGGCTAAACTGAAATGCCTGACGGTGTGTTCTGTTAAGTGTAGACAATAATGGAAACACAAAAACAGCTCCACTGAACTTGAAAAAATCATCATTGATACACCTATAAGCTGTCAAACTGCCAGCATCCGCATGTTGTCTATGACAACCACATTGAAATTTCTACCTAAAACCCCAGACCACATCACATCACAGCACAACACACAACTCGACAAACCTTACTACTTCACACTCCACGACACATGTATGACCATGTATGTTTGTGTGTGGTAGAGCGCTTCTATTTGCTTTGGCTTGTTATTGTTTGCCCACCCAAGCCGCTTGCCACATAAGCGACAATCGAACGCAAAAAAAAAATGAAGGCAATAACAAAAAAAGGAAAGCAAAAAATGAAGCTCTGAGTGCAACTGTTGAGAGTTATTGGATTTTACCCAAAACCCATTTAATAATCTCATTTTGCCACAATCACAGACAATACGATTTGCTCTGCAAACAATTCGGCGGTAGACAGAGAGTCAATGATTATCTCAACCATCTGAACGAACGAACGGCTTGATGGTTAAGGGCGGAGAGTGCTGCGGCGCAGAACAGCACAACACAACGCAGGGAAAAGCAGTGCAGAGCAAAGCAAAGCTGAACAGCAAGTTCAACAAGTAATTGAATACGTACGTGAGTCGAATTTTCAATAATGAAATCTTCCTGCCATTATTTACTTCGTGTTATCCGTTTTATGAATCCTATTAGTGGAATTACTTTTGGATTATAAATATTACTTGTTCGAATACTTAATTCTTTTTATACTTTTGATTGAAATGTTTCTTACGCAATAAAGTCAGTCATACAAAAAAAAGATTTCGCATGTCTGTAATTAGCCGAATTATACTTAGCCGTTCATACAAGAGATACAAAGGTATCCAAAACGCTAAGATTATGGCGCTCTTTGAGCCTTGTGATTTTATGCTGATTTTTTTTATTATTATTTTTTTTTTTAAATCGTTGTCCAGTTTTTTGTCTGTCCTCAGTTTACGCCTCTCCAATGCAAACATATAAATTCGGATAGGGTGTTCACAATACTACAAGCGTGTACAAACATTATAAGTTGATGATGACTTTTTCTTGACCTTTCAATTTGTTTTTCTTGTCTATTTTTTTTTTGGTCTACAAAATACTCACTTGTGCAAGCACACACAATTTGCCAAGGCTTACTTGTTAAATCAGTTGACAGCTAATAAAGATGTCAGATCACTTGCGACACATAAATGCGTCAGACAGCCGAGCTGAGGGCAAACCCCAAACCCCAAACCAAACCAAACCCAAAAATCCAAGCCAAATACCAAACATGTGCAAAGCCAAGTTCACTCAACCATTCTAACGTCCACACACAAAATTAAAAACAAAAAAAAAAAACCATACACGAAAAGGGCAAGAAAAAATCAAAAGCCAATAAGAAAGGCGACCGTTCACAAAACAATAAAAATATTATTACATCAATTCCGAACTCTGCCATAGACATGTCAATGTGTGCGTGTGTTCATATGGCGGGTATAAAATCTTGGGGTGCTAAAACAGCCCACATACGAGAAAAGGTCGCTCGTAAAATGGAAATAGCTAAATCTTCAAATGTCTGAGCACATTATCTGCGTGTTAACATCCGAAATTTGATCTTGATGGTTTTCGCCATTGCGATTTCCTCTGCCGCACCCGCCGGTTTGTTGCTCTTCGAGAGCAGCAACATTTTCGTTAACTTCCTATTCGATTTCCTTTAGTTTGTTCACAGTTCGTTTAAATTATCTTTGCAACCAGATGTTTGTTATTGCGCTTCGACATGCATAGAAGCACCGACTACCATATGCAGATACATGTATTTGTAAATTGATGTACGCTAAATTAAGCAAGTGCTGCACAACCGATAATTGTATATTTTCTTTCTTAAACATGAACATTATTTCCTTATTTCTCACTAATGAAACAATAATAAGATGAGCGTAATAATAATTTCGGTTACTGAAATTTTGTCCTTTTAACAAATCATAAAACTATCATCGATATTCGTTGATTGTTTGAGTTGCCATTGCAGCTTATTAAACAAAAAATTTATTACATTATTTCTATGCGCAGTAAACAATGCGTTTTTAATAAGAACACTTCTTCATAAATATAGTATTGCTATTGTACATGTTAGAATTCCCACATGAAAGCCCAACATACTTATTTACCGCAAAGTCTTATTTGAAAAGAATTCTGTCTTCTGTTTTCATGTTCATGATGTTTTTTGCCCCTTTTTTTTAACGTGTTGCGTGTTCAAATATTTTGTTTTGTCAGTTATTGGCATTGACCCTCTAGAGACTCTTATTCATAGCATTCATAAATGTCTTTCAATCATAATGTTTCAATAAGTCAAAATCGATTATGAACTTCATAAGAAATTTATTGCGTTTTCGCAAATA
The DNA here is from genome assembly GCA_037044515.1 of Phortica magna. NCBI lineage: Eukaryota > Metazoa > Arthropoda > Insecta > Diptera > Drosophilidae > Phortica > Phortica magna. Next base: position 72,830 of record JBAMBP010003343.1, on the reverse strand, counting down.
TGACATTGATGTTGGCCTGTAGCTGTAGCTGTTAGTGAAGGGTGAAGGGTGAAGCAAAGTATGGGGTAAAGAGATGTCGATTGCTACTGTGTGCACGGACTGTGTGTTGGTTGGCGTGTGTGTGTGTGGGTTTGATTGCTTTTGTCAGGTTGCGTGCGTGTGAACCGCATTTATGGTTTATTTATGGGGTTTTCGTTGGTTTTCATTTTCAGCACGACTCGTTTATGACCGATGTCAAAACAAACTGGTGGCACACAAATTGAATTGTTGACGTACAAAGTGTTTAAATATTTAATGGCCCATTGTTGTTTGTTATCGTGGTGTTATTGTTGTTGTAGCTATTGCTATTGCTGTTGCTGTTGTTTTTTGGTCAGTCATATTCAATCAGTTGTGTATGAAGTAGTCACATACTTACCAAATAGACAAATGCACATTTGTTTATTATTTGCGTAATGACAGATTGACAGCTAATTTTTGTGTTTTGCGAGCAATCTATAAAACTCTATGAAACTGAAAAGACTATTCGATCAAATTTAAAATGATATTTGGTTTGCCAAAGTATATGTTTTGTATGGCTTAGTTAATTATTACGTATACGTCATGTTAGCGCTTTGTAAACATAATTTGGCTTTTTTTTTTGTATACGTCGAACTTTAATAGCATTCAATGTTACTGTGGTGCGCGCTGACAAATGAAGCTAAATTTCAAACCCTTTTCATTGCTGAGTTCTTTAACGTCAACGGCAGCCAAAATTTGATGCCGGCACAATTCGCACATGCTTACCACTTATAGTGCGACACGAAATGATAGTGCTTAAACGGCGATAATTTTGCCTCTGGCCTTTTTTGGTGGTTGGTTATCAATTTATAACTTTGGCAATATGTTTGCACGAATATTTTCACACCAAATTTCCAGCAACGGCAAAAGTCGACGGCTGCGACGAAGATGACCCAGAAAAGGTTAAATGCTCAATTGGTTTGGCCCAACGAGCGTACGTTTTACCCTTGTCTGTGAGCTATACGCGTCTATATGGGCACATGCCTCATTGAGTTGACTGTCGGTAATTTGTGTTTAATTCACGAACTGTTCACTTTGTGAATCCTCGTTTACCTTTTTCACATTTTACATTTCTCTTCTTTTTTTTTTTGTTGAGTTTTTATTGTTTTACGAGCTGTTGTTGTCATCAGCGTCGTCGTCCCTCAACCATGGCAGCGCGCTGCCTTTTGTGCATGCGTGTTAACAGGCAATTAAATACAAATTTTATTTTTGCGCTACTCGGCATTTTTGCTCCTTTCGTTCCTTTGCCTTTTTTTGTTTTTTGGCTTGTTGATAAGTTAAGTTGCAGTACTTGGCTAAGCCACCATGGTGGGCAGGTGCTTTCGTGGCTGTGTGTCTGTGTGTCTGCTTTAGTACAAGCGCGGCGAGATCTTGAAGACTGTTTGCCGAACGAGTAAAACCGATAAGGCCAAAAAGTTTGAGTCGTCGAAGTGAAAAGTGAACTCGTGCACGTGCTAATTAAAGATAATTTTTAATTGCTGTCCAACGAAGATTAATGTGAGCCAATGTTTATGTACGCTTTTGTTTTTTTAGACGTCACGCCTTTTTAGTTTTTTTTTCGCTGCCATTAGTTCGATTAAACATTGAAGGAATTATTCGTGTGCTTTTCAACGGTTATACTATAAATGTTTTGCCGAATTTTTTGTTAACAACATTAAATTTAAAATCGCGAAGAGAAACCCATGCGAGGCCATTTGAAGAACGTGAAATTTTTGAAAAGGACGAAGTCATTATCGCAAAACATCAGCACGGCAACCGCAAAGAGTTCGCACAATTGGGTTTTGGCAGCTCAAATCAAAACAAGCACAAATCTTCAAAAGACAAACACATTTTAAGTACACTGAAAAGTAATATAAACTTTGCCAAAACATTTAAAAAATATTTACAAAGTTTATAATAAAGGAAGAGCGTGAAATGCACTAATTTATTAGAACTGCTTAGTATTGATTAGATTGGATTACGGAATTACAGAATTTTTATATTTTAAATAAGTTTTATTTTCTATTATTTTTATTAATTATTATATTATTTATTTATTTATATATTGTATTTAATTATTATTATTCTTATCTTTATATTTTATATATTATAGTAATTTTTATATTTTAAATGAGTTTTATTTTCTATTATTTTTATTTATTATTATATTATTAGATTATTTATTTATTTAAATATTGTATTTAATTATTATTATTATTATTTTTATAATTTATATATTATAATAATTTTAAATAATTTATAATGCATTAGGCATGATTTTCGCGCCGTGTAGCAAATGTAATGGATTTTAGAAAAACTCCAAAAAAAAAATTGAAATAAATTGAATGACATCATTACCAAACGCAAATGAATCCATTTAACATTTCATATATGTTTGCATGTATTATGCATATAAGTGTGTGTATGTGTGTGCACAAACATACACATATGGCATGCCGAAATAGTGCGTCGGGTCAACTTAATCCTTTTGTGAGAGAAATGAGCGAAAAAAAAACCAACATTTACCACGGAAATCAAATCAAAAACTCATGCGTCGCGACGGTCTTTGTGCGCACTATTGTGATTGTTATTATTGTTGTTACCGTTGTTGTTGTTGTTGTTGTCGCAGCCGTTGTGGTTATTGTCGTCGTGTGCCGCAACGAACTTCTACTTCAGTTTCAGCTTCTGTTTCTGCTTCTGCTTCTGCTTCAGCTTTACCTTCTGTTTCTGGTGCTGCTTCTGGTTTCCTGATGCTCAGCATTCTGTTTGTGTAAGCGTATGTAAGCGTGTGTGAGTGCATCCTTTGTTTGTTATTATATTGCGTAGTTTTTCAACATTTTTGTTTGTTTGTTTGTATGTTTGTTTGCTTTGTTTAATTTGGTCCTTTACTTCATTTGCCTACACATGACCAAAATGCTTTAAGTGAAACCTTCATAGCCGCTATTTGCTGCTTCTATTGTTGCTCTCAGTCACCAGTCAACCTCTTGCCCTGCCGTTGCAACCGCTGCTGCCCGGCTCCGTGTCGTTGCCGTTGCCGTTGCTTTTGCTGTTTCCGTTGCCATTAAAAGGGAGCAACTTTTGCTGCTCGGTAATGATGGCATTTTGCATTTTTCGTTTTCGCCCCCATTGCTTTCTGCCTTGGCCGCCGTTAGCACTGCTTTGTGCTTCTGTGTGGGTGTGTATGTGTGTTGTTTTTTTTTTTGCGCTGCTACTCCTTCTTTACTTGTACAATACACAACAAGTTTAAACAATGGCGCATGCCGAGCATTTAAACCAAATGGCGAACAGTCACTAAATGCGTTCAGCATGCGACAGCTGTGACCTTTGGGCGCAACTCTTTCAAAGTTCCCTCCGCCCCTTAAAATATGGCCTGCTGGCTTGTCAGACGCACGCACGCTTTTTTTTCCATCTTATGGTGCTTTTTTGTCAAAGTAATGTGTGCATTTGCCAGTGTTTGTCTCTGCGTCTCAACAAATTTATTTACGTATACTTAATATTTTTGGTATGATGTTCTATTTGTCAAAATTATCAAAACACTTTAGTTATTTATATTTTCTATAACTTTTGTTAGCTTTGACAAAACATTCAGTGTCTCAAATGCAGAAGACCAAAGAGATGTGTGAACTCTTTCGAATTATTTACAAGCCGATTACATTTTCATTACATTAAATTATTATTATTATTATTAGGCCATAAAAGTTTGTCGCTGTCAGCAACAATGCGCATTCATATCATTCATGCCATGTATAATAATGTTATGTGCATTTTTCGTAAAACACAAAAACAAAAACCATATAATTTTTTTTTTTTTTTTCGTTTTTTTGTAATTTGTGTGGCAAATTTTTCTTATCGGTTAATTAAATTGCAACAACATTGCTGTCACATCAAGCTTGACTTAATTATTATATAGCATAAATAGTTTGCGCTTTAATCAGCTTAAATGTGCCACACGCCAAAGTTGCAGATACAAAGTTCTAGCGCCCCAGCCAGCTGGCCAAAGCATGCCATATATACATGTGTATATGTATATGTGTGTGTACATGCATGAATGACGTGTTAGTATCAGCAAATAATTTTCCAAACTTTGCCCGTCTTGAATGCTCTCCCCTTGGCTAGCGTACACATTGGGGCGCCCAATTCGCTGCTTGGCATTTTTATCTGTTCATTGGCGTTGCTCACGCTTCTGCAGTGCACAATGTTTCGTACGTAAAGTTTTGCAGGTTGTTTGATTTTATCTTTCAATTCCCATTACGTTAAAATGTCGCACAAGTTTCGTTCATTCGCTCATTCGTTCATTGGCTCGCTTGCTTCCTGCCTTGCTTGCTTGCTGATATCTGGCGATAGCTGCTACCCGCCCAACTTTGATACGGTTGACTGGTCATGCAGTTGACTTTAGTCATCTATGATCAGCCTCATTACGGGTGCCGTAATCAGCTAATAAAATGTGCTGTAGTTTCGTCAGTCATGTTTCCTTTATGAAGACATTGCTGCATGCCAACAACCAACAACTAAACAAATATTAAATTATCACTACTGATAAGACACATGAACGCATTTACTATATATGTTAGTAAGCAGTTGGTGAGGCAACTGATACTTTGAACTTATATACAAATGTTCAGCAAGAAATAAAAAGATTGAATGTATCTTTTTAGCTTCAGTTCGATCGCTAAAATATTTCATCACAAATATAAATTTGTTTATTCACGCTCTAAGTTGTTGTTATTTGCTTGAGCACTCGTCTGCTCGACACAATGTAATACATTGTAAACGTGTGCTTGGCTGAGTAGTTAAATGACTTCATGCTCCTTAATGTCACGGCAGCGAAACGTCATGCTTACAATTAATTAAATAAAAATGTGTTAAATACACACCATGCCAACAAGCCGTGGCATGTATCACTCGACACATTTCGCAAAGACGTTGCCAAAGTTGTACGAGCAGTTAAAAAAAGGCTCATTAAAAGCATATAAAATGAGTGTTGGAACAACGACAGCCTTGAAATGGAAATGAATTTGATAAAAAATAAAAAAACAAAAGTAAAGCAAACTAAAAGTATAAAGTTAAGTATGGCAACTTTTTTTGTTTTCACATTGATGGCATTCCTTGTAAGCATTCCTAAGTGGTGATTATGGCAGAGGGTGCAGACAAATACTTTCACTTGCTTTTAATTTTCTGCATTCATTTTTCGTGCGCTTCGTTTCTTCTTATAATTAAAACCGCCCCAACTGAAACGCATAATTCTATGCTAAGTATCTGCGCTACGAATTGATATGACAGCCAACGTCAGTGAGTGACACTGACACAATTTATCTCACACTTTGACGACAACTCTTCATGCTCAACAAGGCTTATTAACTTTCAAGAGAAATGATGATGATGATGAGGCTAAGTGGTCGTCAATTTTATATCAATCGTGTACATATTTTTTTATCAACTCAGCCGACCAAAGCGACTGTTGCAGTAGTCAAGTGAAAGGAGCATGAAATGCGCAACGTGGTCGCAGAAAGTATTCCTTTATTGTCAACATTTAATTTGTATTAAAAAATTCCACGTAAAAATTGCTTTGCATGCTGCTTAATTATAGCACAACTTACTTGTGCTACAAGACTGCAATAACAATTGAAGGTATGCTTGTGTCACAGTTATTTAACATTAATTAAAAGAACAATGTTTGGTTTGGGTTTGGGTTTTTTTTTTTTTTTTATTTTTAATTAAAATCCTTTTGTTGAATTTATGCTTTAAGAAATCACATAAGTATGTTTGTTTCTGTTTGTCAAAGAATGCCTTGAAAAGCACAAAAAAGAAATACGAATAGGTATGGTACAACAATATCGTGCCCTTAATTTGGGTGGACATGTTTGTTGTATAGTGTAAAAGGGGCATATTTTTTGCACTCATAGTTGCTGAGCGCCAGTGTTGAATATGGATTTCTTTTTTTTCCTGATCATGGACACTTTATAGCGCTTTCAGAGCAACTTAATATACAATGTGCATTCAAGTTACATAAAACTAAGGTTCAACAAAGATCTTGTAGGGTTTCCAAAATATCTAGCGCTCAAAACTTCTTATAATCGTAATAATGTCTTGCATCTCAAACAAATGACAGCTTAAATTTGCTTCAGTAATGCAACTTCATAACTGTTAAGTTTAAGGCGTACTTTACCGGTTGCATTTCTAGCTCTTTTAACATTAGTTCTGCGCACATAAGCAGTCAACGTGACAATACATGCGCCTTAATCAAAATCATACGCGGTGTTGCGTCGCACTGCGCAAAATGCTAAAATAAACCTTAACGCAACGGACAAGGCAGTGGCACAGGGGCAGGGACAGGGCAACACAAGGCAGCAGTAGCAGCAGGTATTCATTATTTTGATATTTATTCTGATTTCGACGCTTTTCCGGCCGTGCTCCGCCAACTTAACAAAAGCAACTAAAAAATCATTAAAAGTAAAATAGCAACCAAGAGAAAAAGGCGTCGACTAGAAAAGCGTACAAAAACAACAACAACAAAAAGAAGTAATAGAAAAAAAAATGACAACAAAAAAAAAATACAAAAATTTATATTATAAATAATAATTTTGTGTAAGCGGGGTGAGTGTTTGCTTCAGGGTGGGGGGCGGAGTAAAGAAGCCAAGCAGCAGGTGCCATGCAAAGCGCACCTGCTGCTCGGCTTAATGAATGTGACATTTTTCTAGTGCCCAAGAACCGGATGCGCCTTCATAACTAGTAGGCAGCCAGAGGGGTGACAATGGCGGCAATGCGGATTATGCGTCTTTGCGACGCTTTATTATCATAGAGTAATCACAAAGTAATAAGCACAAAGCTGAAGCGGCGAAAAGTGAAAATGAAAACGAAAGGATTTTATTGTTATTAATTTTAAGCGTATCCCGCTAAGCGCAAGCTGAGCAAAATTCACCGTGCTTTGCTTGATAATCAAGCACTATGAACAACGTCAGCAACTATCTCAGTAGTAGTTGCAGTTGTCGTAATAACAACAAATACAACAACAACAGCAACAACAGCGCAACTAAATTGACGTATAATAATAACAAATGGCCACGGGACGTTCGTAATGATATCCGTTCGACAATGTCAGCCAGGACTTAAGCCCAAGTCAGTGCTAGTGTTCATTGTTCGCTGTTCACTGTTCGCTGTTCGTCCTTCATTACGTCAATGTTGGCATTTAAATAAATTTTATTAGCAGCGCATTTTGGCCGCAAGCGACTTCAAATTAAATGAAACGAAGTGTACACCAAAGCAAATTCAAGCAGAGTTGCCTCAACTTAACTCAGCTCACCACCGCTACCCCTTGACTTTACCTTTGCCAGTCCAATAGCAAAGGACGAACGGATTTAATGAGTATTTTGTGCTGTTGTGTGTGTTTTGCGAAGCGCTGTGATTAGTTTGCATTTTGCATTCGTGTCGTGTCCTTCACCTGTTTTTTTTTTTAAACAATCGTTGAATTCACTCAACACTCTAACAATTACTACTTGTGCGCATTGGTGGAAGAGTTTTAATTAATGCACGTTCAGCATTTTCATTACAGCCAATGTCGGTTTACTGGCGTGGGTAAATATGTTTTTGTATTATCACACACAGTTATCACACAAAAGAGCAATCCTAATGATTTTTTAAGCTCAGTTCTATGGAAAAAAAATAATGGTCATAAGCCTCTCACGCAATGTACATGTTTTCAAAAAATACTTATCACTATTACAATTATCACTATCACAACTATTGACATCACAGTGATATTTTCTATAGAAAAATTAACTATTTCCAACTTAAATGAACATTCATGCCACATGGACATGCTACTAGTATCTAAAGCTGTCTTCATGGTATCAGCAACTCGTATGCATGCAATAATACAAATGTTTTTGTTTTGTACGAATGCCACTTGTAGTGATATAAAGTTTTTGAAGACCTGCTGACAGTGAAAAGTGCATAAACTTCAACAGCAAAACAGCAACAGTAATTTGACTCTAAAGGGTTTAGAGTTTGTCGTCAACAACATAAAAGACCAAGTGAAGTGCACTCTTAGCACAATTTCATCATCACTGTCATCACCGTCATCGTCATCACCCAACGTTAGTGACATCGTTAGGGCAAGTCATAGCAGAAAGATGCATGACTACATGAAAATGCACGCTGAATGCGAAAGTGTCACTAGTGTACAAGTGAATGATAGACTGAATAAGTAAATGAACGGCGCAATGAAACAGTTTTGCTTAATTGCCCATTTAAAAGTCAACCTGACATTGAATGACTTCTACTTGAATTATAATTTGATACACATGTTTAAGTGTGTACGTACAAGCATATTTTAAGAATGTGGTATGTGGTAGGTGAAGCATGGTGTCGTAGATACATGTACTGTGTAACAAACATGCATAAATATTCGCACATAAATACATACTATATATGAAAATATATATATGTGTATGTGTATGTGTGTAGGTGTGTTCTGGCATTGTGCATACAATGAGTGCCATTGAGATTTTGTATTTTTTGCTACCATAAACAAACTCAGGTTTAAAAAACAGGTTTCTGTTGCTGTACATGTGTGTGTGTGTGTGTGCGTGTGTGTGTGTGTACAATAAGTGCTTAATACTATGTAAAATATTCAAACATGCTGTTGCCATTGTGTAAATATATGAAACAATTAATTTGATTTCATGCTCACCGAATCCTATTAACTTCACACATGCTCATATGCGTTTAAAATGTTCATGCATACTTAATTACACCATTTTAGGAGTTTGTACACATTTTAAATGCCGTTAACTAGATAACTGTTGTTTAACGACACAGACACACACGCACAGAAACACACAGATACACACACACACGCATGTACTTGTTCTTTGAGTGTCTCATGAGATTTTCTTCTCCGTATGAAGACTAATTGGATATGTTGTGTGTGTGTGTGTGTGCGTGTGTGTGTGACGACTATTTTTAATATTTATAACTCTCTGCACAGACAGTTTTTATTTAAAACTTAAGTTTGTGACAAACTTAAAATTATGAGGCAGAGAACAAACATAAAACAACAACAGTCTTACACTGAAAACAATTTGTGTTGCATAAACATAATAATTTGTACTTTTTAAGCTCTCCCTGTGTGTGTGTGTGTGTTTCGAAACTAGCATAAGATCTGTTATGCTTGTATGTTTGGCGACTACTGGCAATATACAAGAATTAAAAGTTTCAAGTAATTATACTATTTTATGTTATTGCTACTTTAATGCTTAACAAAATTGGTGGCACGAACAGCATAAAAGCAGCCAGTAACAAATTGTTGTTGCAGCAACAACAGCGCCAACATTAAGCATGGTTGCACAAAAAAGACAATAATTAAATGCTGAGCAAAAGGAGAAAGTCATCAGCCACCAACCCACAACATTGCGCATGTGATGCGAAATAAAGTAGTAAAGCGCCTTTTAGAATATTAATGGAATACTAAATATGGTTACAGTGTGCACGCTGTTGTTTTTTCACACACATACATTATCAAAGCGGTGCACATATTGTGTGATAAAAGTAAACCTCAAAGCACTCATGTTGCATACCAGACACGAAGCCAAAACTTATAATGTTGAGGTTGAACGCTTCAACATCGATGCGAGTCTCATTAATTGCTGAGATTAATAGACTATTAAAAACGATTTCAGGAATTGTGAAAATATTGCAACTTTTAATATCAACACAACATCATCAGTATTGACTCAAGTCCTATCAAGTCCAAACATACCTTTATAAAATTTCATTCGTTGAGCTTATTTTAAAATACGTTTTTATAACTCAAATATTAAAACCAAAACAAACCCCTAAATTTGGGCAACACTCTGCCCGTTCAACCTTTCGGCAAAACGCCTAAGCATTCACTAAAAGGACGCGCTCGTATTTCGTTTTGTATAAACGACACAGTTCACTCGTAAAGCTTTTTGTGTGTCCTTGCTTTTACTCGAGTTAACGGAATTTAACTCAAAAGCGACTCAACAACGAGCTGAGTTGGCAAAATAAACTACTCAAATTGTGAGACAGACGGTAAAGTGATGAGAAAGCTGAGAACAACCAAATAGCTAACACAACCTTTATACAATACTTTGTTTGCCAGCCCGCATGCCTCCATGCCCGACTGACCTGACCGGCTGCTCGCTCGTCAACATCAGACGGTACTTCAAAGAAACACCCACCGCATTTTTTTTTATATCATTTAGACGCACCCACAAAGCACTTCAAATACGTTTCAATCTAATTGAAGTACCGCTAGAAGGCGTTAACCACTAGCTCTTGCTCGCTCGCTCGTTCGCTTATTCGGCACTGCATGACTCGAATTGAGTCGAGTCGTCTCTACTCCGATTTGATGTGACTCGACTTAAGCTAACAACGGTATATTCCCCGTTTATGTTGCACTGAGTTTGGGCAGAACCAAAATAGCATTTTTCTTGCGCAAAATCACAAAAAAAAATATAAAATGTTTGAAAGCATATTTTCGAGTTTACAATTCAACGACGGCATATGAACATATGAAGAATATGGTATTCCTTAAACTAATGAAAATGATATCATATCAGTTAGAGTTGCTCTTGCTCGGCTATAAATTAACTCATGTCTTGAATATACTTCATTAAATTTGTTTTATTATTACTTTTTTTAGGTTTGTTCCATTTGCTATATTTATTTATTTATTTTCAAATATACTAATATTCTCATGTCTGTTAGTTTGTTTCCATAGAACTTCTTTTAATTTATCTGATGATTTTAGTTTCATTCTAATGCTTTGATTAACAATTATTTAGTTATTTAATCAGAAATTGACGATTTCTTGATTCATCATATACTTTTTTCAAGTACACAACATTTATTGTATGATAGGTGTATAAGAAGCTCTTGATTTTGTCAATGAATATACTTGTATTTTATCGGATTAAAATATTGTACGTATGTATGTATGTATTGTATTTATATGTATGTATGCTAATCTATACATTATCCACCACATATTTCTAATTTATATTATTATCTAATATTATATCTAAACTTAAGATATTTTAATATATTTTAATATTTATATATATCAAAAAAAAAAAAAAAAAACAAGTATTCTTGTATATATTGTATGTATCTATGTTTATATATACTTTTCTCGCATGGACGCCTGTTGGATTCAATTGGCATTGCATGTCGTTGTATTTTTGGTTTCTGTTTTTGACTTATATACTAATAGGCCTCGGTTCCGCATACACATAATTATATAAATCTGCATGTTTATATTGAAATATTGACTGCTCATGATTGTATGTGTTAGTTAAACTATGAAAATTAACCATTGGGCAACGGCTTATTGAAATTTGATTTCATATTTTATTTATGATATTATGTTTTTCTTAACTGTTTTTTTTTTTTAACTGTTTTTTTTTTTTCATTTTTTTTTTTTTTTTTGACTTTTTGTCGATATTGCATGCATACTTAACCAGTTTTTTGGTACAACTTTGGCCAAAAGCTTCACAAAAAAACTGTAAACAATTAATGCGAAATCAAACTTATAGCATTTTCTCATGTAACAGTTTTTTTTTTTTTATCAATTCTATGGATACATATAAACATCTCTACGGTTTGTAGGTGATTATTTGTGCATACATACGCTTGTGTATTTATAGACACTTAATTTCATATAATTGTTACACATACTATTTTCAATAAACCATGTCTCCAGCCAAGTATCTCCAACAAATTCTATGGTCGATCTCGCAATCATCTGCACACTGAAGAATCATCGCCAGCACAAATTGAATGCGGTGGCGCAAGAAAGAGTTTACCATTCGCACATGCGCACAGTTGGAAGACCCGATGTAAGTGATCATGGCTTTGCGCTGTACCCGGAATCGGTGGCTGAGCAGTTCGAAGGTTGGGCATAAGTATCTTTGAAGATTCTAGACGCAGCTGTTTAGATCAAATATAAAGGAACGATAACAGAATTTTTAACAGAGTCAGTGGAATAGTGTTATATCTTTGTCATAAAATGGATGAGAAAATGTCGCCGACCATATGAAGTACATACATATAAAGATCTCCTATCACAGTTTTGAAGCAATCTGTTTTTTGTGACTATTTGTTCTTACCTCTACCGCCCTTAGTGTTTATTTTTTAGTTTTTTGAGTCTCTATTGAAAATTTATTACAAAAATAAATTTGATAATGTCTTTGACGAAATAATATCTAAAAATTTCTCTGATAAAATCATTAGTTGATTCTCCAAAAAAATTTATCTAATAATCTTTAAAAACGCAAACTAATCCTGAAAGAACTTTTATTATAGAGCAAAATTAGCTCAGCTATTCAATAATACATTGGCATAAACTGTCCTGAAAAATGAATTTTTTTGGATTTGATTGTACTAAGTGGTGAAAAGTCAAGATCTTATTTGGTATTATCGAACGTTTAAGTGATTTAAGTGATTAAGAAAATATTGCAGGCAAGCTAAAATATATATTACTTACACTTCCTTCAAGTGCACTAAATTTGACATCTTCCAAGGCAATCAGTTCAATCCCGCCAGCTCTGGACTGCAAGTTAATGTCCTTAGTGGCTGTTAATTCCAATTGACGTGTAGGTGATTCAAGTCTATAAATGTGTGAAGAAGAAAAATATGTGTATAATCAATCAAGTCAATATTTTTCACATATTTCACGATAATATTCTTAGATGTCATTAAACAAATTCAAATTAGCAACCTTGAATATTAATTTTATTTCGAAAAAAGAAAAGTGTAAATGAAAACCATCGTTCGTTTTAAATGCAACAAAGAAGCGTATAAACTTTGCGACCACTGCTGACAATTAAGCTTAAAAATTTGCAAATGAAAATGTTATTACAAGCACTGAATTTTTCAATGTGGTACTTCAGGCAAAAATCTGTATGTGTTCGTGTTTATGTGTGTAGGCAATTGCGAGGATGCAAATATCCTTTTGCACACATAGAAACGAAAGGCAGAAACAGAAACAGAAACATTTCTGCAGTGGTGTTTTTATTTAAAAAGCCCTTAAGCACTCTCAGTGCACTCAGAGTGAATGCGTACATAAATATTTCGATGACATGGCCTGAGTATGCATTCTCACTGCATGCCAACAACATCATCAACTGCAATACGCTCTCAACACCGCCAACACCATCGTTGCCATCGCCGTCACCGTCACCGTCATCGACATTGCCATGCATTCCAGGCTTATTCATGCATAGCAATGTAGGCTGTATTTTGCACAGCCTTGTTTGGCTTTTTGTGGCCATTCGTGAAAGCATGACGATGGACTTTCAAAGGCGATGCCATCATTTGCCTCTCGTCTGATATTCTTGTTTATTTACCTTAAACATTTTTTCAAGTATAATTTTTTTTTTGTTTGTTTTTTTTTTTATTTATTCATTTATATACATTTTTTTTTTTTTGTGTTTTTCGTAAAAAGTTAATCGCAATTTTACCACGACTTTAATGATCAAGAAATTGGTTTTTCTGATAGAGCGAAAGCGTCGACTGTTTAATTACCCTAAATAAAAAAAATATTGTGAATACGGTTAAATTTTTTATTTGTCGTTTTTAAAAGAGTGATTTTCCGTAACAAACACTAAAAAACATACATTGAAAATGTATCGGTTCTTTTGACGCCAAGTAGGCCAAAGCCCAATTAAAAATCAATTTTGAAAAAGTTTATCATATTTGCATATCCTTTTTATACTCTTTACACAGTGAATAGTATTATAACTTTGTCATGCAGGTTGTAACACCGAAAAGGAGGCGTAGCCGACCGAGCCTTGATTTTTTGTTACTTTTTATTTTCACAGCTTTTATTTTTAGAAGATGAGTTAGAAGAATTCTATGCACCAAAAAAAAAGTAAAGAAAACTGCAGCCGAGAGTGTATGACTTTGAAGTACCCTGTAACTTAAATTAGGAACAACTTCCTTTTTGGTGTTACTATAAGGCACAGAGTATAAAAAATATTTGCAACATGGTACATGAGTATTGGCATAACTAAAGCAATTTTTATTGTTTGCTTGTTTTTTTTTTTTAAGTCAAAAGTCTAGTCTGAATTTATGGTCATTGCTCTTGACTTACTTGCGGTATCTTGAGTTGAAATAGATGATTGACAAAGAAGCTGCTTGGACTTACCTCAATTCACGACCAGGTTCGGCGCGTACGTGTGGCGTTTGTATAGACTCCCGAAAAATAGCGCCACCTTCGCCGTCGATCCGTAAGGCGTGTGCTCCGATTGTGACTTCATTTCGATTTACGGAAAATAAATTCCGCCCGTTTGTATCGTTGATGCGAAATCCCGCCGAAAGGCATTCAAGCTTATCGTGTCCCAGGAATAAATGATTCTCGAGCACACCATTCGGGTCACGTGTATTGATTGAAAAATTACGTGATGACTCTGTTGATGTTGGCGGTAGAAAATGCGAATAAACCAACGACAATGATGATGATGGTGTCGGTATTTTGTTTTTGGTTTTATTTTATTTTTTTATTTTTTTTTCCATTTTGAGTGATGTGAACATCGACCAAGAAGTTGTTGAATTATGGCGCGGTAGACCAAAGTCACATGTAGTCAAGTCAAAGGAACAGGAAAAGAAACAAAACAAATAAGAAAATGTTAAAAATTATTGCAACATAAATGTGAGATGGTTGATAACAGTTAGACACACGTACACCATGTGAATACAGAGCGACAGATACACTAATGCAGATTCGCTGGCGGTTTTTGCCAACACCAACACCGTTGACAATCCGACGACGTGTACGATTCGGTTGCCATGATATCGGCAACAGCAACGGCAACGACAACGGAAATACAATCTCTGACTCTGATCCCTACCGTCGCTTCTTCTGCTTAGCTCGTAGGCTCATGCTTCATTTTCTCCACACCTTGGCACATAAAATTATGGTCACGAACTGTCGTCACTATTATCGCAGATGTCCTACCTAGGCCATTACATTTGCTCTGCTACTTCTTAGCATCCCACTGCACCTTTCTGCGGTTGTCTGACTATTTATCGCAGTGGCAACAACCTTGCGACACCTCATCGCTTTCGCTGTCATTTGAAAATCGCATCTGTCTTTGGTTTTTCTCTTTTTTTTCTTTTTGTCATGGCGACTAGCTGCTTTCATTCATTTCTATTATATCTGTAATTGCAGATCTAATGTAATACATTCAAAAACAAATGGTCTCGAGACTCATATGACAGACTAAGTTCAATGATTTTTCCAGTTAAATTTTAAGGCTAATATAACTTATAACTTTTTATTTAGGCAACTAAAAAATTAAGTAAATCTTAGCTCTTTATAGATATGTACATGCACATCATAATGTCTTTTCAAACTATTGTACTTTCCAATTGAACAAAATTCTCATGCCTCAAATGCATTACTCACAAATTGTTGTATTATTTATTACGTCCACTTGTGTTGCATGCTTGCATAAATTTTAAACATTTATGAGTCATGTGTCTATTGAAAAATACATCGTGTGAGTGTGGTTGCCATTGATAATAATTTGTTTTGGCAATTCGATAAATGCAAATGCACATGCATTGTAATGAACACAAACATGGATAATTCAGTTTATGCAAAATGAATATTAATTCACACAATCACAATCAACATAAATACAAATTGAATTAGAATCATGATTTTAGTTGATAACAAGAAAGAATATTATTTCGACATATTTGAATGTCAGATGCGCTCACAGCACGTTATTCGTACTATAAGAACGATTTTTTGGATTTAACGACATCGAAGTCTTATAAATTTATACCAACGAACTGATTCAAAAATATATAAATAATAAATTTATTTTGAGAAATTATAACTCCTAAGCAAATACCATGAGAAAGTTAAAATGCTCTTTGATGGGTCTCAATAATAATTTTAATGTTAATGTAATGTAATAATAGATAATTTACTCACCTATCGCTATTGCCTGGCCATGTCTCGAACGTATAGTGGACGCACGCAACATGTCCATAACGATTGCCTGGCCCGATAACTGAATGCCACCAGGTATAATTTTAAGCTGACCCATGCCGTCCTAAAGTTTAGAATAATACAAGAGCTTAAATACATTAAAAAAAAAAAGAGAAACAAAAAATAATATGAACACACCGTTGAGAATTCCATAACTTTAAGTATCCAGAATGTAAGCACCAAATTCGTAATGATTAGCAACATCAGCAGCAAAAGTAGCGTATAAAGGCACTTCTTTCGCCAACCAACCAGACCCAGATACTTCTCAATGCCGTCGACAAAACCGCCTACGCCAGCCGGCTGACCGTTTTCATCAGCCACAACAGCACCGACCGCTGCATCACAGTTGTTGTTCGTTGCCGTTGATACGCCGCTGCCTAATGTCATTCTAACCTTTTTTTTGGCCGAATCTGTCTTAGTTGCCGTTAAATGCTTGTGACCAGCGATTTGCTGCTGGCCTGCTATCGCCGGCAAAGTTGTCCTCTTGTTGCCAGCTCTGACCTCTGCCTGTGGATTTCGTCTCGTTGTCATTGTAGTGGATGGTCTGTTTCGGTCGTGTCGGTCATCACCAAAGTTGCTTGTCATTGCTGGTGTTGATAATAATGCATTACGGCTAAGACGGTACTGAACGCCGCCGCTCGCTCCCTCGTGTGTTAAGACACCTTCTATATCACTTCTTGTCCCCGTGATTGCTTCCTTATTTGCAATATGCTTATGATTGTGCACGTTGTTTTTTTTATATTGCAAACTATTAACTATTATTGTGTGCAAAATAGGTAAAGAAAAAATAGGAATAAGAATTTAAGAATTATTATTTGGATGTGATAAGTATAAAATTATATTTTCGAAATTTATTAAAATTTGAATTTTAGTTGGAAGAACAGACATGTATAGAACAATTTTTTTTTTTAGTTGTCCGATCATTCAAATACACTACAGTTCTTTCATTATGTCAAGCATTATGGCCACTGTAAATATATTTTTTGGAGCATCAGTCTAGATTCATAAAATAAGATTTGTGGTTCACAAACTCTTCTACTTGTATTTATTAAAAAGATTTAAGAGAAAATACATTCGCATTTGCGGCATTGAAAAAACTAAGAATATTTTTATTTTCAAAATATTAAGTATATAAATAACGAACTCTCCGAGAATATGTGTAAGTATTTATATTTATTTTGTGTGTACACAATTTGGCTAAAATAAGAACTCGTTACTAAACAGCGCTTTGCGATCACAATAAACGGTTTAATACGAATTTCTTATAACCTACATGTTCAAACAAATTAAACGTGCACAAGTGATCTTGACAGTCTTAAAATATAATGTATACTCTGGATCAGTACTACAAAAGAAATTGGTAGAGCCAAAACCGTCTGATTCTCGGAAACTATAAGAGCTTGGGACTTAAAATTTGAACTGTGAATTCGTGAGGTTCGGCTGGATTTGTGCCACGCCCACTCAAATAATATATTCTTCAAAATTTATATGTCTCGCAAGCTATAAAAAAAAACAAGTCTAAAACGTTGTATGAAGTAGTTCTGTAAATATACCCCTTCAAAACTGCATACCCCTGCCCAGCATTGCGGTCCATCAAAGCCAATCAATCTGAAAATTGTCATAAATTGAAAATTTTTTGACTGATTTTCTTGTAATAGATGAGCAATGCAATAAAGATTTTTGTTTTTAGGCTTGGGGCGTGGCACCGCCTTCCTTATGTGCAGTATGGTATATTGACAAGTACACTCGACTATACCGCCCTTACTAGTTATTTGTGCAACGTTAAAGTATCAGTCTTACCGCCGCGTCGGTCCGCTGTACACTAACTGTATCAGTGACAATATTAAGTGGCCTTGTCATAAAAAACCATACACACTTACGCTATACGCACACTCAACCGAACGCAAACTTTCGCTGATTCATTAACCTTTATCGCAATATTCTTGCAATGAATGCCTTGATACGACAGATACGGAATCAGAGTGACAATGCGGCTGAGCTGATGATGCTGTTGCCGTTGCCGTTGTTTTTCCTTTTGCTTGCGTTATTATTGTAGCGGTTGTTGTTGTTGTGCGCTTTGCAATGATGACTTTAGCTGTGCTTTTATTTCTCTTCTGGCGATTTCACACGTGCAATTGTTCAATTATGCAAGTACACACATTCAACCCACACAAAAACATATATCCATATGTACATACATACCTACATATTTGTATGTGCGAATATACATATATACATATGTATGAACGGATATAAAAGCAAAGCCGAGTGAGTTGGCGCGTGTGAGCAGCATGTTTTATACATTTATGAGGCGCTGCTGTTGCTGTCACCGTTGTGTGGCATACACACACACACACGCACACATACTAACATATATTAAACTTGCATGTCAAAGAAATCATAACAAAATAAAAACTACGCGAAAGAAAAAAATAAACGAAAAATAAATAAATTATTTAAAATAACATACCTTGTATAAATATGTTCTGTTCTCTGGTATTTTTTGTATGAATTTAACTTCATTAAAAGTTCATAAGGCACAAATTATAATGAATTGCATCATAAATGCATCTGTGTGCATTAGAGTGGACCACGAGTGGTAAATTCATTTTTGGCCAAAAAGCGTTATTAACTGTGGAGTGCAGCATTGCATTGATTTTTTTTTTTTTTTAACATTTATTTTAAAATTCGGTATATTCTTTCTTTTTTAAACTTAATTTTTTTTTTAATAAAATGTAAGATATATTTAAAAAAAATGCGTTAAAAATTGTAGAATAAATTTTCGGTCCACCCTTTATTTGTGTCTCTTACAAAGTTTTCAACAATAATCTGTCAACCGAACCCGTCAACAGACAGACTCATTATATTATAATCCAAGCATGTTTGGTTTGCGTCTGCTGACGATGCTGTGGTTTAAGTTAAGCGCAATCAGCTTTTAATTAAAGTATCTGCAATCTGCCAAATGCATTTCTGTCTCTTTCGTTTTCATGCCAACTGCAAATTCAATGTGAAATTTAACACAACTTGAAAACAATGAAGACCAACTGTTGCAATTCCAAAAGTTTTCATACTAATTGGATACCAGCAATCATATACGCATTGCAACAAAAATTCCTTTAATTTGTTAAAAACCATGACAAGTATGGATTTGTTCGATCATTGCAATTCTCGCAATGACAATCACCTATAAAATATGCCATTTTCATTTCCTCTTTCAAAAACTCTGTTTCATTATCTGACCAAAGGCAAGTACGGCCGTTTTTCTTTTTTATACACATTTGTATGTATTTCATGTCACTTTCTTTGTTGTGCAGGTAAACATTCACAATGAGTTTAAAAAAAAAAACAAACAAACATTGATGCGCGTTGCGGCAACAACGGTTCTGTGTTTGATTTAGAGCGAACGAGTAGCACATGAATTTTTGCACTAGAGAATTTTTCGTTGATGGCATAACATAGCATCACTTTCACAGGTGTCAGCCTTATCAATGTTGCCACATTCCTAATCCGACGAAATGCAAAATATGGCAATATAAAAAGAGACAATTATTCGTACCGTTGGATTTTCGATACAAAAACGTATTTTTTTTTTTAAAACAGCGAAATAAACTTTTTTTCATTACTCTTCTTCAATCAGAAGAAAAAGCGGCTATGAAAATTATATCATGAGTGTTAATTGAAAGTATATTTCCCCAAAACCACACTCAGAATATTTACTAAAAAAGAATTTCTATATACACGGCTGAGTTTGCTTGAAAGTATTTTTTTATGATTTTTGTTTGAATTTTGTACATGTTTAGCCGCAACGCTTTGTTGTGTATGAGAATTCTTTTTTTAGACATTTAGTATTTTAGTGAAGGCCAACATTAGTATGAATACTATTTGACTTGCGGTCGACGCTGTACTCTTTTACGATTTTGAATTTAAACCAAATATAATGCTTCGGTTACATCGATTCATATTGACGTTTTACCAAACAATGTCAGTTGCGAATATATCGCGTCGCTGTGCACTGATTCATTTGTGGCATAGTTCATTGCGTGCCTAAATTATGATTGCTTAATACTCTTTTGCTGAACTCTGTTATGAAAAGATTAAATATTTATAAACTTTGTTGCGATTTTTTACCCTTTTGTTCTTATTTATACACTTCTGAAGCAAATATTATTTTATGCATTTTCACATATTTTTTATTTTATTGTTGTTATTTTTTTGTCTGGCTTCGAAATAAACATATTAAAACTGCCGTTATCAATTAAACCTAAAAGGATTTAATTCATTTAACAAAGAGTAAAATAACCAACTGCAAAGCGCTCGGGCGTTGACACAAACAGCATTAAAATGTGAATTTTTCGGATTTAAACGGACAGTACTACAGTAACAATTGACTCTGGCGAGTATTAAAACAAAAGAATAAAAAATTAATATTCAGTTTTACTGAAATTTATATACCCTTGAGAACGAAGAACTCTTAGCATAAGAAATTCAATTCAAACAGCAAGTAGTGAGCAACGTAAGTGATAGACTATGATATATAAATTTTAGCGATGCAAACCTCATGACAAAGTCATTATAATGTATTAAAAAATTATACCAAGGCGCACAATAAAAAGGGTAAGGCGGAATTTATGATGATCTATATGTTTTTACTACCAGTATATGAATTTAGTAAAGGAGCTTAAAATTAGTAATATGCTTGATCTAGTTAGCAATGATTTGTAGTGTAAAGGGCTCACAGATGCTATAAACAGTTGAACAAAGGGTTTGAGTCTATGGCATTTATAGGACGGGAGTATATGTTTGCCTTTTGGTTAAAACAAACTTGACTTTCAACAGTTGGAGCACATAAATTCGTGAAAATTATTTTGTATTTAAGGATTTTAGCCATTTAACCGTATAAATAAACTACGAATGAAATGAATTAAACTGCAAATGGAAATGAGACTGTAAAACAAATGAAATCAAAGTGGTTGAGACATAAAGCGCCAAGCAAATACGAGATGTCCTATATGTGTGTGTCTACCAAGGAAAAGCAACAGACGTTTCAAATTTTATTTGCAATTACATACGTAAGTAACACAGGACACGGCAACTTTCTTTGCCCCTCGAACGTCTAATAGTAATGTAATGTAGTAACAGGGATGTTCGAGCATATTGCACAGAACAATTTACTGTATAAAAACGATTTCATTATGATTGTAACCCTTAATCTGAAGCAAGCCGGCGGGTAGACAGAAGTGTCAACGGACATGGTGATTTTCCATGTTGGATGGTCTGTTGATTCGCGGGTAGCGCGGTACATGCTCAATGCAACCATGTAAAGAACTGAATGCATATGCTTTTCAGAGTTGATTAAGTATCTGTAGACAGACGGCTATTACACGCACTCTATTCAGCTTAGACCAAAAGCCGAAATGAGTTGAGAGCTAGAGAAAAGGCAAATTGTAGGCGGACGACGGTCGCTGCTGCTTGTTAGCCAACGGTTGTAAACGGGCAGTAGTTTTAGGCAGGCAGGCAGACAGGCAGACAGACAACATGCACGTACAGTAAGTTTAATTTAAGTTACAGTTGCCAGTGCTGTTTTCACTGTAGTCGTTGTGTTGAGCTCGGTGTTTTCGTCGTGACACGTTTTTATGGCCACTTGTGCAACACATGCGGCAAGTTTTCGGCAATACCAACAACAACCAAAGGCACTGACAACCACTCCGTACACTAATATAAATGTCGCTGTAAAACATATGCTCACTAACTCAATGCGAGCGCACTTGGAAAATGTGTGTGCCCATGTGTGTGCATATGGGTATACGCCGGGCCAGAGGTGCTCGCGAGTATTACGCTTGCGGAAACGGAAACTTATGAAGTTGTTCAAAAGTCCTTGACAGTGGGTAATTTGAGTGAAATGCCTATTTCGAGTCGAAGAGCTCGGTATGGAAAGGACATGCAAAAGATATTGCAAAAATAGAAAACAAGAAAAGAAATCACTTTGGCCTCTACATTAAGTTATCAACACGAAGGAGTGCATACACACATCCTCAGAAATATACACTTATATACTTTGACAGTTAAGTTTGCCCGTCCACAAGTGGCTGTTTCATAGCGTATTTTGCTCCGATTTCTTGCCTTTGCCACTGAACAAGGTGTTCTTTTGTTCCTTCTGTGTCGATGTTTATTTGTTGTTGTTGCTGTTGCTGTTGTAGCCATTGCCGTTGCCGTTGATGTCGCCGTTGTTCTTTTATTGGTCGTAGATTTTCCAAGCTACAAGAACGCCAACTTCACAAGCCCGAGCCAATATTTTGTTGTTGTACTGTAGCAGTTGGTTTTGTTATTGTTGCTGTACATTACATTTCATGCATAGAATTTTGATATTCAAAGCATGCGTAAGTGGCGAAAGGACACCAAAACCAAAATGGGCAAAACGGCAAAAGAAAAAAAACAAACCAAACTAAACTAAAACGTGAACCAACAAAATCTTAAATTACAATAACCCCCTCAAAGTATACAGAGACATATGTATTGTATGTTAGTATTTTGCTTTTGTTCTGGTCGTTGTTTTTGCCATTTTGTCCTTTATTGCTCCTATTTATTATTACCGTTGTTATTGTTGTTCTTGTCGCTATTGTTGTTTTCATGCACGCTTAAATACATGTTGCAGATATAACTGATGTTGTATTGTAAATGTTTGTTGACAGAATTATTGAAAAAAATGCAAAATAAATATATTACAGATGCTGAATTTCCCCTCTACACATAATGATCATTCAAGATTGATTGCTACTTAATGTGGTTAGCTCTGACGTCAGGCAGATTCTCAAATATATCGATATTTAAAAAAAAGTATGCTCAGGCGAGAAGAGAAGAACGCTTCTCAAACAAAATTTCTGCGATTCGTAGACGTATACGTAACTGCATTTGGTAATTAATTCTATTTTTTTTTAGGATTTCATGAGCATTAAAATAAATAGAAATTGAACATTCTTGTGTATACTTTACTAATTCATATACAATCACTAACAAGCGTCTGAACAGATTTTTTAAATTTTGTTTTTTTATAAGAAGATCAAATAATACATGTCGTATACTTGATAAATTCCGTGATCTGATTGAGACATCATTATTATTGCAATTACCACAAGAAATGAAATTCTAGTGTCAAAACACAATTACATTAGGCAATTATTATAGATCAAAAGCAATTAATACTTTGAACACACATCACGCCATCGGAAATTGCTAATAATCAAGCACAAATCAAATACTCATTATTACACATGAGTTGAGCAAGGTCGACGATAATTCAAACCACTAAAATTCCTTTTAACGATGTTTAAACTATGACCATAAATAAGACCTCACTGAGCAAAGCGACGGGTTGTATATTGAAGTCAACATTCGGAAGTCTCTCATTTCAATTTAATATTGGATCAGTTTGAATCTATCACGCAAAAAGTATTATTAATTATTTAGTGTTAATAATTATTACTAAAACTTTATCATGAAGTTTCCAACATATAGATTGAATCCTCTCTGACTCTTTGACAAATATATCATACGAATATATCGACAATATATTGATCGGATAACTACCGCACATTCGAATCGTTTTTTGTTTGAAAATATTTCTAGGTTTTTATTATAAACAAACAAACTTGGCAATTACATTTTCAAACTTTTGCTAACAAATAAATCAGAAAACTTTCTTAAAACGTTGAATAAGTTTTCACAAATCCGTAATTACTTTACACTCTTGTTTCAATAATATTTATGCACAAAACTTATAGGAAACCGAGAAATACAAATGTTGTTTATTTGAAATTTTTAGGAAGATTTTATGGATTAAAAGAAATTTTAATGGTAGTTCTTTTATGTTCCCGAAAAAAAGGATAAGTATATGAAATATGATATAACATACACTTTCATTAAAATATTTATGCTGATAATTATTATTGTACGAATTCCACTTACATTGGTTTTCGATTACTGCTCAAAGAATTCCGTTCGATGCGGGCGATCAGAGAATGAAAAATATATTGGATTTGTTAAAACAATCGAAGCAATTTATTAGTAGATCACACACTTTTGCACTAAAAACAGTTTCAATTCGATCACAAACAAAAAAAAAATAAAAGAATGAGAGTCATTATTGCTTTTTAACAGACATTGAATAGATTTTTCTTCAAAAATTTATAAATATAAAATCTTATGTACATATTTAAGTACTTCAAACATAATCTATAGAAAATACTGTGAGGAAAATTTTTGACAAAAAAAAAATTTCTTTTTAAATAAAAAATATTACAAAAAGAGAACAAATAATTTTGCAGAATTGGCGAAAGTTCAATTTAAAAAAAAAAATTTTATTTATTTTATATTTATGATTTTTTTTTTATTTCCTTACAATTCTTCAGTTCAATAAATCACACTTTTTTCGAAAATTTATGTGTTTTAAGCCACAAAATGAAAATAAAATTAATAATTTATACGAGTAGACTCAAAACGATCGCGAGCACTTGAAAATATTGTATAGGCACACTCGATTCTATTTTTCGCCGTTAAACAGAACCGAACTCATGCACGTTTTTACGAATACTGGACGCAAATTTACTTTGGCAACTTCTCAACACTTTCGCGACCGCACAAACAAAAACCAACATACCCCCCAGCAAGCGAACCATCGGATACGTTTGTACTTCGTATCTCTTAACACACGCGAACATTGCTATGCTGTTGACGGCTTCGGTGCTTCGGTGCTTTGCAGAGCCCAAAAAGCTTTCCACACTTTGCAGATTCACAAAGCACTTCCACTCAATTTTCATTGCCTCTCGCTTGCGCCACACATGTCTAATGGCAACTTTCTCTTGCGCACGCACAGATAATTGCCGGTTTGTTTACGTTTCACTCGTAAACTTTGCGTGGCATTCAACACGTGGTCGGCTGGAGATTTCTGACTCATAAACTTTGTGTCGTCTGCAATGTTGTTTACATCTTGCCTATTACATGAAAGAATGGGTATGTGTGTGTGTGTTTGAGCACGTGAAACACGTTGTACTTCATTTCGATTCTTATGCCGTAATTTACAAACAATAACTATCAGCTGATCAGCAACTGAATTAGCAGAATATTGCAATGCATAAATGAGATACATTTAGCTTGCTATTTATTTTGCCATTTCAAAAGCAAAAGTAGTAAAGTAAATCAAATAATTGTATAGATTCAATGATCAAATGGTGCCAGAAGCATGATTGTGTGCTCTGTCATTATTGTACATCGCAGCTTAGCACATTTATTTGTGTGCAACCAAAAAATTAATAAATAAGTACATTTGAAGTACGAACACTTTCAGCAAAAACAAAAACTATCACAAGCACAATCAGCAACAACGACTTACTCAACACTCAACAACTAGACAAACGCCGAATTTCATATGCATACTAAGTAAGTGGCGACACACACAACGCTGCTGCAGACGCATTCAAGTCAAATGTTAGTGCAGACGTTGGTGTTAAACGTGTGTGCTAAGTCGCATTTGGTATGATAAAGTGAAAAGTTGATTAAAGTTTGGCGAAAAGCGTAAATTATTCATTGTTATGGTACTGTTCGCTTACCTCGCTCTTGTTATCCTTTTTTGCTATTGTAGTAAGCTTTTGTTTGGTTACTGACACACATACATACTATATAGTCATATATGAAACATGCACCCATGACGGCCCAAAGACTAAACATGTGTGTTTATAAATTAAAAGCATTTTCATCTTTGGCAAAAGTTCATAATTTTTTTTCGCTCTTTTCATTATTTCATGCATGAACATATTCCACATGAGTTCTCATAATTGTCTTTGCCAACTGCTGCCTAGAGCACAGACTTAACGACTGCCGACTGCCGCCGACTGCTAACTGCCGACTTCAATATGGGCAAACTGTGTGTGTGTGCACCGGTGAAGTTCTAGCTCGTCGCTCTAACACCGACCGGCAACGTAAAAGTAAAAAGTCACTACTGCAAAACGCCCACGCGCTTAACCCTTCGTTAACACTTGGCGCCGCACATACTTCTTTGTTACGCTTACACTAAACACACACACAAACACACACACGCGCTTCTGTGCCATAGAGTAGGCATGCTATTATGGTGACTGTCGTTGCTATTGCAAATTATACCAAAAGGCTTAGCTTTTGTTTTTAAACTAGGCTGAAAGTCATTCATAACTCAACGCCCGAAGATTCTTACCCAGACGCGTCCTATTTGCGCCTTTGTATGACACATACTACATACTACATAAGCACAACACAACGCAACTGATCTCTGTAGAGCTTCTTGCCATGCATTGTAGCCCACATAATGCTTTATGCATTAATAATTTGTATTTTTAAAACTTGTTTTAGCAAAAACTTTGTTTCTGGTTTTGGCAACGGCCTTGCAAAAATAATCACGACAACCGGCTTTGGCATTTATTCATTCATTCATTAACTATTTTGACAATGGCACTTCTTCTCGCCACACATTCGCAAAAGTTTTGTTGTTACGTTAAGACGGATTTTGACAGTTTATAAACATTTTTCTTAGCACGTTTTTTGGCTTTAGTTGTGAATAAACTCATAATTTGTTTGCCATAATAGTCATAAAAATTCTCACTGCGCACTGAAACCTTCAAAATCATCTTGTACATATATGATAGTTGGCTTAGTTCTACTACACTAAGCCACAAGCAACCATGCATTCTATGTAGATAAAGTTAGACTGTGTTATCTAAGAAGAAAAAAACAAATCATTAGCAAAGACAATCTGCACAATAAATAGCTTACTACCAACAGCATATTTGAAAGAAGACAATTACTGCACATGATTTGATTTTCGTTTCTGTTGAAGTTTGTTTGTTTCGTCTTTTTTTTCTTTTTTTTTTTTTTTTTTGAAACGCGCTCGTCCAGCGAACATAAACAAGCACTTAAATAAAACTATTAACGAAGGCAATCATGTACTATCCAACATCAACGAACTGAAAGCCATCATCATCAACAACAGCAACCACATCACATCACATCACACTGAAGCGTAGACAATTTGCAATCAGAACTCGTAGTTGTCTGTCCTCTGAGATCACGTAAAGAATGGAAAATGCTTGTATACTAAAATCGTTTCTGTTTTCATTCTTATTTGTGTTATTGCAAAAAATATAAAAAAAATACAATAAAAAAACATTTCAGTATGAAACAGCTACAAAGAAGTAGTACCACAACTAAACTGTTTCAGTTGTTCATATTTCTGTGGTTTTAATACACTTCACATTTGAGTAGAAAGTACATGGTATTGCTCATGCAGTCGGAACTTACATAGTATGCTTCTGGTCACGTCAAATATAAATATTCATTTATTTCTCAGCTAGATAATGAACTTTACTTATCGACTTTAGGCCACAGACTCCCATATGTCCTGCACATATGAATATATCCGTCAATGTCAATGATAAACAAATGCTACCCAAGTCGATATATCCTGTACAGTATTAACGAACATGGCAATGTGAAGTGTATTGCTTCGGCGGTATGAAGGCATATAACAATTTTCTCGTTTAGCTCTATTGTAGTTCAACTCAACTGGAATAAAATATGCTTGGTATTCAGTTCCATGACATGTTTTTGTATTGTTGTGCTTTCGCTGCTGTCAATGCGCTTGTCATCG
This sequence comes from Phortica magna, assembly GCA_037044515.1. Lineage (NCBI taxonomy): Eukaryota > Metazoa > Arthropoda > Insecta > Diptera > Drosophilidae > Phortica > Phortica magna. Next base: position 45,099 of record JBAMBP010003343.1, on the reverse strand, counting down.
TTGAAGAATCTGCATCTGATGATGGACCTTGTACAAGTAAACTAAAATTTAATTAAACAAGAAAAAAAAATTGAAGTCTTAGCCATGCAGAATACTCAACACACTTTATACGCGCACAAAAAAGGAACAATATTTGTTGTATGAATGGCTTAACAGACCCATGCTCAGGCATTGATTTCGAAAAGTAAGTGTTCCAGACATATAAACAGACAAACGACGCCAAATTGTAAGACCCCACAAAGTGTATTCTTGATCAAGATGACAAAAGATCCGGAAATCGGAAAGTAGATGCAGTAAAGACGACCCTACAAAATTTCCCATTACTATCATTTCCCAACTGTAGAAGGAACAAACATGAGACTTCGCTTGTAAGCTCAGTAAATATTCCTCTTTAAAGTTTGTCGAAACTCATATGAATTAATACCGCTGTGAAAGATTTTTTAACTAAATGAATTATTATTATTTGCTTTTAGAACCGACCAATGGTTCCAAAATGTCAACCTTACTAACTTTAACACTAAAAAAAAACCAACAAAGTTTTTATTTTCTTTTTTTGACGTAATGACTTTTTCGATGTTCGTGGATTTGATACAAACTCATTGAATATCTGTCACTCAATATTTGCACCTTATGACCGAAGCATATCAATTATAATGAAAAACTTTGAAGAGTGTTAAGTCTTCGGCATGCATGAAATCAAATGTTAATTCGCACTTGTTTATGTTTAATCTATTCAGGACACAATGAATTTTGGTGACAAAGTGTTATCAATTATTAAGAGATTGCATGCAAACTTCATTTAATAGAGCAATTGTATCGGAGTGTTGAAGCTGACGTAAAAACAACGCCAAAAATATTCACAAATAAATATTTTATATTCGTATATGCATATACATATATACATGTACATGTATATACATATCAGATTGATGTATACTTATATCAAACATATACGTGGGTGGTTTAATGAATCAGTTTAGACAACCTGTGATGACGAAAAAGAAAACAGAGAACAGGCTTTTAAAATATTATTAGTAGGAAGTGGTTCACAAAATTCCCTTGTGGTCCCACCAGCACAAGTGCCGCCGAAGGTTCAAATCCCACAAAAGTTGCCAGAAATTGTCAAAAAAAATTTAGGAAAATATATTGGACGACCGGTGAAAGAAAGTGTCTGAGTTGGCTGAGGCTATAGCTACCTTAACTAACCTGGCAACCTTGTTATGACTCCACACACACACAAACACTCACATTTATTCAAAATGTCGAAGCCTTTTTAAGCCACCCTTGTAAGTACATATATGCGTCTGCACTTATGGATGCATTCATCCGTGCTGCCGACACCGCCACATATCCAGTTTGTCAATTTTGCATGTAGATATAAGAGTGAATTTATGGCATTAAACGTGGCCGACAAAATACAAAAAAAAAAACAAAAAACGAAAAATAAACAAAAAAACGTTGTTGAAAGCAAACTTTTGCGAATCAGTCGGTGTGATGTGATATGTCAATGTGCCGTACTCTATGCACCGAGTACTGCCAATTGCAGAATAGAACCAGAATCAGTGCAGTCGGGATTATTTAAATTTCGCTGCATAAGTCAACTATGAATGAGCGATTGGCTTTGACAATGCAAAAAGCACATCGACAGGAAGTCGGCAAAAGGCACAAACAAATCCATATGTCGAACCAAAAAAAAAAAACAAAACCATTAAGGTGGAAAAATTTAAATATACTTCACTAATAAGAAAGTTAGCGTTTTCGGCAGCGAATCATAGTCGGTAAAAAAAAAGCAAAAAAAAAAAGGAAAGAAACTAAAATATTGAATAAGAAAAAGTTCGCAGAAAACAGCTGCTGAAAGCTTAATGTTCAACGAAGGCGAAGATAAGTTTCTCAAACACTTTACGACTCTAAATAGAAGTTCTGCATATACATACTTGACATGCCCTTGCACTGCCGGCCGTGCCATGTTTGCTAAGAAAATAAAAAAAAAGAAACTTTAAGCGTCTGATATTCAACTTACTTAACCAGCGCAGTTTATCCGTGTTAAGTTCTTTTGACCTTCCCTCTTTGTTGCCGTTTTCTCTCTCATCTTATGAATGAACTTTTCGCTTATTCCTTTTATACCCTACATAAGACAAACGATATTTGAAATCTAATAGAACGTTTGGCACATTAATTGTTTTCATTGAATTTATTATATTTTATTTTTTGCTTTCTAACCGAAACTATTAGCCGACAGCTTAGGAACTTACACACATGTTTTAACATGCCGCAATAGTTTCATATTACTAACATGTCTAAAGCGTACTCAAGCTACAGTGAAACTTGTATCCTTATATATTCTTCCCAGACAAACATGTGTGTATGCATTAGTCCTGCCGACTCAATGCTGCTTCAGTAAGTCAGTACAATGTGTGTGTCCAAATACTTCTTTCGGCGCATTCTTCTAATTAAACATGCTTACTTACCACACACACATCTTCTTATTTTCAGCAGACAGTAAAAAGAATATAAGTATAAAGTTTTGCTGTTGGGCCCACAGAAATGCTTAATCAACTTGTATACACTGAACGGCATTCCACAGTCGCCCCAAAGCTCATGTACTTTTTTCGTTCTCGATTATTTTGACTTAATCGCATTTAAGCGGCAAGTTTTTGTGTACTTAAGAAACCACTTAAGAAGTCGTTAAATAATCAATGAATAAAGATTTTTCAGCACGTCAATGACTTATTTTTCACCACATTTATTTAAGATGTTGTAATATCCTTATACACAAGTATCCCTTTGTGAATTTACAGTACAGTACAAGTTGCATTTAAATGTTTGATAGCGCACCAACAACATTCAAGCACGTTCAAAGGACTGCATTTATGTAAGCCTTTTTGTTTACTCTTTATGATTAACTTTGACAACAATTTTATTTAATTTACATATGTATGGCACAAAAAGCAATGAAATCGTATTGCAAAAAAAACGGCACAAAATTTTGTAAACAAATCATGAAATATAATAGTAATGGCATAAATGAGAAGTAATGTACTAATCGATGAATTTATAAACTTACGTGACTCATTAGCGCACAGAGCGGCAATTTGATATTCGGTAAACGAAAATGCCGAAATCAATCAGTGCACTTATTATTAGTAAAAAGCGAAATACATACATAAATGTTTTGGTGGTGGTAACTCACGGCTGGTCAAAACCTATACAAATATATTCATAGTGAACTAATACGAGTTGACGTATGGACCGAAGCCCAAATAAATATTGCAATCAAACATTCAGTACAGCACTGATTACCCTAATTTGAATGCCACAGATTGACACATGACAATTGACACTTAGTTATTCTGCGATTTACACAGGACGGCTGTCCGTCACCCCAGCCAATGCCAACACATGAATGAGTATACATAAATGTGTATTCACAAATCGAAATTAATAAATGTATGCAAACATAAATACAATCATGCATTGATGTTTACATTAATAGAGGGTACAAACAGCAATCATTTGTGTAAGCTTCAGTTCAATTTTATGCAGAGAAACTCTATTTGAAAACAATGTGTGTGTGTGGACGAACACGACCATTCATAGCTCCTTGTGTGGTCGCAGTCGTACGTGTGTGGCTACAATGATAAAATGTCAACAAAAAACTTGTGCAAACACAGTCATAAATCTATAAGTGGCAATGTGTGTGTGTGTGTACTACGATATACAAAATAAATTTGAAGATAACCACACATAATAACATTTAGTGCTATTAATTGTGCTTGTTGGTGTTAAGGTAAGAAAAGGTCAGCACGATTAGCGCAACTATAAAGCAAATATCTAGAGTGCTTTTAATACAAAAATTAATAAGTTTCTTATGTTAGACTGCATGCAAATAAGTTAAAATAATGTTAATTGGCTTGTGTGTTATAAGGCTGAAGAGAAATGTGCAAGCAGCAATCAATAAAATGGGCGTGGTACTAGAAAAAAAGTGCTAGAAGAGAAGAATCTTTTATTAATAATAAAAAAAACTTACAATAACAAAACATTTTCATTATATAAATAGCGAACTTGTGACATTACTACGTCTGACATTTATACGTACGTAAGTGTAACTTAACTAAAACTAATCATTTTATGTTTTGGCATTTTAAGCGCAACAAAGGTGTGTTCGTCCTTTGGGGAAAAGCCACATTCGAAACAACCGATTTAAAAATCCAGCCACTTGCTTGGATTTCACCAAGTTATGGTGAGTATTGCCCAGCAGAGTGCAGCAACCAACAACAGGTAATAGAGTGGAAACGTGATCGGATTTCATTATGTATTTGTAACGAAAGCCAAACCGGATGAAAAATGCAGCGAAAGTCAAAAGACGAAAAAGAATCTGTTGTGAACTTATAGAAATGCATGGCCTTAAATGCCATAGCGTACAGTGTGAACTTAAGAGAGCAAAAGGCAGTAATTTTTTGATTTTTTGATTTTTTTTTTGTATTATTTTGTTGTTGTTAAGGTTTGTGAAGGGAAATCAGATAGAGACTTTACCACACAAAAAAGGCAGACAGACAAATCGATGGATATAACAAATAACACAAAAACTGACAAAAGCGACAGAAGCAACAAAAACAATCAGACGACAATAGACAGAAAGACAATTGTTATTTTGACGTCACTTGGAAGGCGTTAAGCGCCAAGTGGCGTCATCCGATGAGCAATGAATGAAGGAATGAATGAATGAGTGAATGAATGAAATGGCGAACGGTGCTTCAGTTGGCATTGACGGCGTGGATTTCATGGATTTCATGCTCGAGCTTGCCTAATTCGTCGCCAGTTGTTATTGAATTTCCGCTGTTTCCGTACTCATGCCCCCAACCAAGCTTGCTTGATGACTTTCTCTGTGTCTGTATGTGTATTTATGTCTATGTGTGTGTGTGTGTCGCATAACTTTATCGTGGGTGTGCATTTTGCTTTTCACTACCAAAAGCTTCTTTTACCATTGCTTCTTTGCCAACTTTTCTTTTTTTTTAAGTTTTATTGCTTTTGACTTTGACATTCTGACATTCCTACGAAAAAAAAAAGTGCTTTAATTTGTGAATTTGCGGTTCAAATGGTTCGGAAGAATTGCTTTGTATTTTATTGCTGTTTGCAGATGAGGGTGTCTTGCCACTTTCAAAAGCCAAAGCCATGAAAAGTGGGCCAATTTTTATTGTTTCGATGTCGAAGTTTCAATTATAGTTATATCAATACACTGATTTGAAAACACAAACGGAGAATATTGTTTTTGTTTTTTTTTTTCACTTCAGGCACGCCTACGTTGCATGATTATGATTTTTGTGTTTTTTCATAATTATTGCTTTGAATATTCATAATACATTTTATACTCGCCAGTTATATGTAAGTCACTCAACTTGTCTTGGTTTTCATAAGGTATCTAAACACACATGTCTACACATGTCCTTTATTGATGTTTCAATTTAAAGCATGTAATATTTTTACACATTTTATTTTGTGTAAATTGCATTTTTTGATGCATTTTTCGTACAGTATCAATTTTCATTTTGCAGATTGCCCACGGAGTTGTAACTTATAGTCTAGTGTCTAGTCCATAGGAATGCGTATGGTAAGTGAGCGGCGTAGCAAACTCCATGCTTTGCATTCATTTCTAGCAGCCGCGAAGGCTTTAACCAAATGTTGTGTAGCGCTCGTTGTCTGACTTCCTTCACCTCAAATATACACACTGCCTGCACTCATTTAGCTAGGCATCCAACCATCCAACCAACCATCCATCCATCTATTTTGCACCTTTTGTACGTTTTTAATTTTCCTGTTTTATTTCCGGTTTTACGATTCCGATCTAGAATGCAGATTGCTGCTGCCTGTGTGCTTGTGTGCAGTCGGCGGCAGTTGGTTCGTTGGTGTCAGTGGGCATACACACATACATATGCATGTGTACGCAGGCACCCACTGTGGCTCGGAGCTTTCTGTCTCAGCTGAGCTGAGCTGAGCTATGCTTGGGCATTCATAGCTTGTTTCTAGCTCATTGCGCGCTCATCAAAACAGCCTTGTGCACTTGCCGTTGGTGTCTATCAGTTTGTCTGTCTAACAGCCTCACTGTTTGTCTATCGCTGCCATCTGCTCACTCTATATGTAGCCGTTGGTGCTTCAAAAGTCGTCATCATCAATGCCGAGTCTTTTTTTTTTTTTTTTATATCTGATGTGTTATTTTCAATCTCTATTTATTTCTCAATTTTTTTTTTTTCGTACTTTTTGACTTTAGTTCATCGCTTTAAACATTCCTCAATCAAGTTGCCAAGTTAGAGTTTGACTAAAGGTTTTATAAAACAACGAAAGACAAAAAAAAAAAAACAAAAGACGCCAATTCTAAACATTTACTTTAAACTTTCTGGCAAACAAAACTGTCTTCTTGACTTTACTCACAACAATTTCAGTTCACCAACAGCAGCGCCTTTGATGGTGGCTGCCGCGTCGCCTTTGACTAAGTTCGCTGCCTTATATTCGAGTATACGCACACAGTCATATACACAAACACACACCACACACACACACATGTCGGCTTATTCCATAATGTGTTGTTGTTTTTTTTTGTTCATTTTTTGTTGTTGCTGTCGACTGTTGAGGGTTTTACCCTCGAACTAAAGATAAGCAGCGTTCAGTGTTTTCACAAAATGTAAGCAGAAAATGCTCTGTTCAGCTTCTTTATAAAAATATTTGCATAAAAAGGTCAGTAGCACCTCTCAAATGCAAGTTCTTACGTTGCGGTGATACACAGCAGTGAGCCCAGCCAGCCGGCCGACCGACCGACGAAGCAGGAAGTATCGTTTGTCGTGGCGTTGCGACATTGATGAAAGCGAGAAGGCCGACGTAGCGCACATTATCAACCCCCGCAAGTGTCCTAAGCAACACACTTACTGCCGTCAATGATTTGGGCCCGGCTTCTAGCACATCGTAAGCCGTTTGGTTGTTTTTTTAAGGCAAACTGTTTACTTTGTCATAAAATTCCATCGTTTAACATAAAACAGCATTTTTTCTTTGCAATATACATTTTGTGCTACCACACGGTTGTTGTTTTTATTTTTTTATATTATTTGCCTAGTTTTCATTGTGCACATTTTCCAGTATTTGGTTGCTGGTCAACTCATTTCAAAGTGGTTAAACTGTGACATTTTCCGCTTAAACGAAAGGCTGTCAAAGTGGGCGCTTCAAAATACTGCTTAAAGTTCAGTGAAAAAAAAAATACTTAAGCGTCTCTTTTATAAGACTGGGCATAAGACTAAGAATTATTATATCTTATAGATCAACTTGATCTGCACTTGGCAAGTGTCTAGTAAACTGTTAGTGAAAGTGTCCGATTGTCAGTGATATATAACACACGTCTTATCAAAAACTTAACTTAAACTGAAGGCGTAAATCAAGAGTTGCTTTCGGCATAAAAAATCTGTACACTTTTCAGATAAACGTTTAGTGAGTTGGCCTAAGAACTTGTTACCCATAGTCTTTCTTAGCTGAGGTAAATTAAATTTAGAAAAGTGTTATTTTGTCGCTTTTTGTTTCGTTGCAATGTGTTGTCCAGCACCTTGGCAACTAATTTGCATATAATAACATAATAAAATATGCTGAAAACCCTACGAATTTACATTTTGTAGACTTGCAAATATTGTCGAAACATTATTTGAAGGCATTGCTTCGGAGGTGTTCACTCAAACTGATGTTATTTGCCCTTGATATTTCACAGCACAAATGCAAAATGCAAATGCACGCCTTGGAACAAGAATACAATTTATCATGTAAGCAGTAAAAGAACCACAATATGCACTTGTGCATTCATTAATTTCATCAAATTTTCACCAGGCAAGCACTTATGCATCCATGAATACCATATAGTAGTACTCCGAAGAGTTAACACGTTCACATGTTTAAGTTATTACCGACAGTAAATCATCGAAGAAAATAAAGACGGCTGACGGCAGACAGCAGACAGCAAATGCCCGGGCCGGCAGAGTGTTGAAAACTGTTGTGCTTGCGTTGGCGGCATTTGAGGCCAACAAAAGTCTTACATAGAGGTGCATATGTATAACGAAGAAAACGCGTCGTATAATTGGTAACAGAAAACGCAAGGCTCAGCTCAGCTCGGCTCGGCTCAGCATGTGTGAGACAATGAAGTCGTTAAAACCAGCACTCGTCTTGAGGTGATACACTTAGTGACAGCCATAAAGGGCGCAAGCCGCAAGCCGCTCACACATAACAATAACAATTTATCCACTTATCCACAAACATGCCAACAATGCTGTCAAGGGTGCTTCGAGCAGATTCGCGGATGTTGTTGAATGTGCGCCTGAAAGCAGTATTCGTTTCAGTTGTAAATACAAACAATTATACTAATGATTATGATTTACTAAATATTTATAACAGTACATTTATATATGTATTTATTAAGAGGAATCTTTCGGTCATTTGAGTTGTGAAAATTACATTAGTAATGTGAATTTTAAAATAGTTAAATGTTACAAATCTTAGGCTTTAAAAGTCATGCTGTGAATTCAATTAAAAGTTAATCAAAATGTGCAATCGAATAACAAACGGCGTACGATTATGTGCTTGTATGTTTGTTTTCAAAGTTGTGCCATGTGAATTTTTACCTCATTTCCGTAGCCATTTGTAAAAGTCAGCAAAAAAAAAAAAAAAAAAGAAAACACAAAATTAAAAATGTAAAGTAAGAAAATTGTCACAGGTGTTGTAAAATCGCGTACACATGGGCACACACAACCAACTTGCACGCATGGCACGTTGCGGATTAAACTGCATACGTACACACACACACACACACGTACACATTCAAACACTTGTCTAAGCGATTTTTGATTACACTTCCGTCGGAAATTATCATATATCCTTCAGCTTGAATAATTTCATGAAAATCGCGTTGCGACGATGTCAGACTACATCGCTACAACGTACCGACAAACCACATGCCCCCACACCCACACGATTTCCAGCAACAACGCATTTAAATGACACCAAAAGATACAAATTCTTTTTCGTTTTAATAATATTATTATTCAAACGTTGACTTTTGCTTGAAATCAAATATTATCAATTAACCGGAAGTCGCCATTTATTGAGGCACGCAGACTAACAGTCACACAGAAGGCCTGGGTTGGTTTATTTTGCTAAACAGCCAAAACACTAATTGTACAAATTTGTTGTAGCATTTCCATTCAATTAATTATTTGGTGCTATCAATGCTGTCAATCTTTTATCACTAACGAGCGATCAGCCGCAGTCGGTTGCATAGACGACAGACGGCAACGACATGGCCAGGACATGAAGCAAGCATGGCCGAAAAGACAATTGTCGACATTGCATTGAAGAAAACTTTGAACAAACTAATTAGTTTCAGTTTAGCAGCAACAGTTAAACTGCTTTGTGCCGAGTCGGCAACTTTATGCTTTTGCCTTCGCAGATGTTAATCTCGCCAATGTTACAACAGTGGATGGCGAATGTTTGCAATTTAACCACGAGACAATATCAGTGCAGCATAGTCTGCTAGAATTCGAAAACGGGAACAATCTGTATAAGAGATATCTCTTGTGTCTGTGTGTTGAGCAAATATCAAACTAAAAAATGTATCTGTTTATTGTAATGGCTTTGTTTTAATATCTTTAAGTCTGTTAATATGAAGTAGGCGTGTTCTTTTGCTACCTATTTGTATAAGTAAATGTGTGAAGTGACCAATGTAGTACGCTTAAACGTTAGGCAGTGTAAATGAAGCGTTGCTAAATTAACGCAATAGCATAAGATGCCATTTAATGACTAAAAGTAAGTGTAAGTACGCCAAGCCAAGCGAAGCCGAGCCATAAAATTAATTAAAATTGCCACAGCCAAAATGACTTGATAAGGCGCCATAAACTCTGCTTAATTATCGCCTGTTAAGCTTTTAATTGATAAACAAGTGTGGTGTGCGCATCAATATACTTAATTAAAATGTAGTCACTTGCCTGAGCAGAAACTCTCGAAACAAATGCTCAACGTGAAGCAGCTACTTAGTGGCAAAAAAAAAAAACCCATGTTGGGTAGACAAAACAGAAAACAGATTGACGTACTCGCGAACTAAAATCATGCCGCCAAACCTGTGATGATGGATTCACTTGAGCATTTCTGTAATTACAACTATCGATTTTTCTGTTCAGCCGTTGTTAAACTTCATAAAATACCATAATGTATACTTAGTAATAGAAAGATAAGAAATTCAAACCGTGAAGTTTGTGTACACAATTGCGCTTTAACACTTTAAGAAATGTGAGTCGAACTTTCGTTTAGCCATGCCTAACCGTCAGCTAAGCTAAGTGTGAAATAAAAATAAAAAAAAGAAGTATATATTAAATAGAAGCCAGTGTGGTTCCACGCGAAATTGTACTCGTTGGCCAAACGCAATTGTCGACCACAACTGCGCCTGTGTTGATGACAGTGCCGGACAGACGTAATGCTAGCTTATGCAAGGCGGGAGCTTAGCAAAATTGCGCTCATTTCAAAATTGTTATTGAATCTTTGCTGAAGTAAATAATCCATGTTGAATAAATAGAAAATCCCCGCTGAAAGCTGGCCACTGCCAACGTGATTGCAAATTGGCTGATTTCAGTCTAAGCAGCACAAGACAGCTTTAGTAGTGCTGATAGGCGTTTGTTTGGCCAATTATATACGAAATTTTGGCTTGGCATTACAGACTTTGTATTTAATGTCTTTTGTTTAAAAATAAATCTACAGCGAATTTGCTGTAATCTGTTAAAAGCACGTTTGCATCATATAAATAAGTATAAACAAAGACATTAGAATCACCACTTTTTTTATCTTTTTATGAGTCACTTGACCTACTAAGTATAAATTATAAAAGAATGCTACCAAAAGCGTTGCAGTCTTAAGGCGTGTCATACGTAGCTGTGCAGACCATCTAGTGTGCGAGTATTCAATAAAAATTTGTACAAAGTTTATTGCAATTTGCAACGTGGCCACTTATCTTTTGTGTTTTTGTTTGGCTTGCCATAAAGTGGCGTGCTTTTAGCAGCACCGAATTCCGTGTTTGTTGACTTTGAAGAAATGAATGAATGCTCAATAATTTTAATGCGCCAAGCAACCATTCTTGTTAGCCGGAGCACTATTTACGGTTTTATTAAATGTGGCTAGACATTTATTTTGCTTAGACGCTTATCAGGATAACAAAGAGAATAAGTTAAGTGTTGAGCTGCTACTAAAATATAAACAAACTGATTGCGTGTAAGTAGAAGTCGAGTGCAGAATTCGGTAAGCTACGCACAACGTTGCGTCCGTGGTCTGCTGGTAAATCACTTTAAGTGCAAATTTGGGAGACTGGAGCATAAAGCGTCAAATAAGCTTTATCATGCGTACTGGCATGCCCTACCCAAAATTCATGCTATACACAAACTGGCAAGACATTTGCAACACAATACACTTTTTGCAACAAATCGTTGATACTATTTTTGTGCTATTTATTTATTTCATACATTTAGTAAGTTCAGTAGTTACTAAAGGTTGTTGCTATAGATTTCTACAGAACATTTGCGTAGTGTGTAAAATATTCGTTGTGGCAGTAACCGTAGCAAGTAGATTACGCACAATCGCGTTGAGGGTGCACGAGAATACTGACAATGGGATTTTGCAGGCACTCAACTGCTTGAGCGAGGGTCGTAAGGATCAACAAAAACTCAAGCAAAAGACAATTTTCAGACGGCTACAGAAAAGCCATAAAAATTACTAGGATACATTCTTTTTTTTTTTCTTCTTTTTGTTTTTTAATGAAACACGTTAATATTTGAAGAGAATCGCACAACGTTCAAGTCAACGAACCTCTTTCATTCAACTTGCATTATGTGTTTTGTACACATACACATACATAGACTATGGCATGTTATACATACTAGTATATCCTTTGGCAATGTATGAATATGGCTTATGAAATTTATCTCAACAAAAACAGACAATATTCTTATATGTACATAGCATGCTCAATTATTATTTATATTTAGTCACAATTTGTAGCCGTTGTGACGTAAATGACCGAAACATCTTTTGTACACAAACTGAAAAGTACAAATTAATTTATAAATAAAATTGAGTATTCTATTAATTTGATTATTTTGAAGGATTTTTTTTTTTTTTTTGTTAATTTTATGCATAAATTACTTGAACATACAATTGAGCAAAATTGTATGAAGTTAGACATTCATAATTTTAAATTGTATGGTTTGACGACAGAAGAGCAAAATGTTGAATCGTCTGCTGATGGGGAGTTGCTATGAAATAGAACTTCCGACGACAAAATTCCGTGCGTAATGCAATTTTCATTTTTCTGGTCACGTACGTAAAGTAAATCAATTAAGTTGTCATAAATTGCACCCCCAAACACTGAGTAAGTACGGCGCCCCTCAAAGTGGCACCATACACATTGGTGTCCCTATTGTCGCTAGTGAAGACATTTTGTGATGCGCGCCAACTGATTTTTTATACCCTTTACATTATAAAACAAGGAAATATATGTTCTGTGCAAAGCAACAATGTATAAAATGTATGAAATCAAGCATCTTTATTTGCGTCAAAAGAGAAAATCAGATCTGTCGATTTGTCTATATAGGACGATAAATCTTATGGATAAAAAATAAGAGATAACTATTTTTTTTTTTACTCTTGATTCGCACTCTCAGTAAATATTTTTGAGGCTGGAAAAGGAATTGTACAAATAGTTTTTTTTCTATATTAGATCCATAGGAGAGAAACGTAACCAATATCACAAAACTGAATTTTTCTGGAACCAGAAAAATGAAAACACATTTAATTCCGTTGCTGGAATTGTGGAATTAAATACAATAAGGAATAATAAATAAATGAACGTGACAATAAAAACATGTCTGGCTACTTAGGTGAAGGGTATTTTAATGTCGAGCACTTATGATTGTAGGTTTGTTGTGGATTTTTTTTCATCGTTTTTGGTATTGTTGCTCTTAGCTATCGAGCTACATCGTGTAAACAGCTCACTGAGCTCTTAAGTGTTGTACAACTTTTAGCTGAAATGTAATGAATGTGCTGTTGATTTATACACCACATTTTAATAAAATATTGTTTTGAACGTATATAAGGCATGTCTAAATGAAGGCAAGACCCAATAAAGATATTGGATATTGACAATCAAATTATTTGGTATCAATATTTATACCCTGCACACATACCAAATGTATAGAACACATTGTGGTAGGGGAATGAGATGATATAAGGTATATACAGAAATAATGAGGACGTCCATCCTTTGTTTGTCCTCACCAATGATTCTCGGAGACCGGATTAGCCAGAGACTTAAAATTCGAAGAGTTCACACATATTTAAATAAGAAATATTACTTTTACATAATTTTTTGTTAGGGTGTGGCACTGCCCAACATGTGTGCAGGGTATTCATTGTTGAGAATACTTGGCTTCACTGCTCTTACTTATTTTTCAATCAATACAATTCATTTAATATTAAATATAAAATGGTCAATGAGTATTTTTTATTTTGTTCTTCTACTTATACACAAATGTTTCCTTTTTTATAATTTATTATTTGTTTCTTGTCGATGGGAATTACGTTCGCTTGATTTACATAAACCTAAGAATTAGTTTACTCAGAAAATTATTTAAAAAAAGAAAAAACAACATGTTGAAGTGTAAATGAAAATGGTGGATTGCAGAGTGCTCCAGATCCCAGCAAACAGAAAATAATCACGTACTTATTTGCTACCAAAACTCATTTTCTGCGATTAAAATTCGAAATGCATGTTCAAATCTAATAATTCTTTGCCAACTGTCACTCCATTAGCGAAAATGCGCTCAGATGCCATTTAAGTTCACAAACATAAATGCAAGCACAAACACACGCACACACACACACACACACACTCATACACACATCAAGACAAAAATATATGTTTAAACTTACTTACTTAAACACACCGAAGCGAGGGGATTCAAATGAAATAGTTCTTGTTGAAAAAAGGACAACGGCCAATTTCATGCATTCGTCATCATCCTTTTTATGTAATACTCGTACTTTTTATTTTCTTTTTATGCTTGTTTTACTTTATTCACTGGCAGTCGCATAGCACCAAGTCTAGTCGTTGTTCTCCCAACATCCATCAGCATATCTTAAACGACATACAAACATGCTTGTGTTTGTATTTGTGTTTGTAAGCTTGTATGTGTCTATATGCATTCGAGGTTTCGGCGATTTATTTTGCACAAGTTTTAATTTCCGGCAAATTTCCTAAAATAATTTCCTTTTCGATTTTTTACTTCGTTTCGAAACATTTAACTTACCCCTTTGCTTATTTAAGTGGCAATTCCGTCTTCGACTTCGAAGCCCAACGCAGTCCAACCCATACGGCCGGCCAAGCAAATGCGTTTGATAAGTTCTCTCTGTCAAACTACGAGTATTTTATAAATCGAATTTGTGTTTGCACTACTTAAATGGTATTACGTTCAATCGTTTATTGTGTAAATTGTATTACCACATAAGAATTATTTTGTCGGGCATAAATCTTTTTTGAATGCCGTTGCCAAATAATTATTTTGCTTTTACTGTATCATTTAGTCAATTAATGCCATACTATTTTCAAACTCAACATTTCGAACGCTATAATATTTGAAAGAAACAAAATGTAAATTACCAAGAACAAAAGAGCTCATAAAGTCGCTTTAGGCTAAATAAACAACTTGTATTGTGTGTTCTTATGAAATAATTGGCACGTACAAAAATACCTTCAAATACCGAAAGTCAAAACCTTACGCTATGAACATCAAGGTGAACATCGAGCATCTATTGCTGCTATTCATGCCGGCACACTAACAAGCTGTTCGTTGAAAAATAGTGTGATGGCAGCAAATCTGCCAGTCGATTAATTATCGCTCAACATTGCTTCTTCACATAGCCTTTTACTCGATTTTGTTGGGTAGCATATTTACTGTTGTTAACCGTCATCATGTCATAGCTGCAAAGCCATTATCAATAGTGATTTTTTATGCTCTTGAAATGCAATACTGTGCAGCCAACATGAAGTAACCAACTTTTTAACTGTTGAGCACTAGCCATTATCCTCTGATC
This sequence comes from Phortica magna, assembly GCA_037044515.1. Lineage (NCBI taxonomy): Eukaryota > Metazoa > Arthropoda > Insecta > Diptera > Drosophilidae > Phortica > Phortica magna. The sequence continues at coordinate 29,949 of JBAMBP010003343.1, read as the reverse complement.
AGCTTTCGGCATTAAGTCAATTAAGACAATGGTTTATGCTTCTTAAACGTCTGCTTTTTTGACATTTGATGAGCAAACAACAAGAACATTTGCTATTTATTTTATAGATATAATTGGCATTGTTTAACGAGTCTAATGTGAAAACAATGAACCAAAAAAAAAAATAGTAATACAACCATTATTACAACGTGTAACAAGTGAAAAAAAAAATCAATTTATGGCAAACTAACAGATTGTTTTGGGCCTGTACGTTCAGTGCGTAAGCACAAAGTAAATGTGTTGACATTGGTGTTGTTGTTAGCTTGTTTGTAACTGCACAACAAATGTGTCCTTGCGTGTGCACAGAGATATGAAAATTCAACAAAAATAATATTATTGCAATTAAATCTGCATACAAATGGTTGAATCCATAGTGAATCACTGGCTATTGCAAGCAGCAATCAAATGCGAATGATGGAAGGACATGAGGGCACACATTTTGTAACCTGCTTACGGCAATTGGCATTCATGTACGCACACAATCTGCGTAAGAGCTGAACTGAACAGAACAGAACGAATCGCCACTCATCATCACGTCACCATCGTCAGAACCCTCGTCAGAGTCACATTCCCGGACATTACGCCCAATTGGAAGTCACTTAAATTTTGTTAATAGAGCTGATTTATATATAACTAATCAAATTTGCTAAAATTAAATACATAAATTCTGAATAATAATCATATATAATATCGTTGAAAACATAAAGCGGGAAACCAAGTCCAAATGGGTTGAATACCTCAACAATTATTGCGAGATTTTAATCAACTGTGTATTCCAATTGGACTTTAAATGCGTTCATTTGTTTGTTTGTTTTTTTTTTTATACTCTTGAAAAAGTCTATTAACTATGTCATGAAGTTTGCAACCTACAGAAGGCAATATATTCGACCATATAAAGTGCATATTCTTTATCAGCTCAACAAGATGTGTTGATATAGCCATATCCGTCTGCCTGTTTTCATGCGAATTGCTTTGCACATTTTCAAAAATAGCAAAATAATTTTCAAGATGAAAATCTGATTATACCAGCAGACAATTTTTTATAAATTTGGGATAATGCTTGCAAGCGCATATAAATTTCGGCAAAGCCGAAAATACAAAGCTGCCTTACTTGTTGTATTTTTGTGTTTTTTGTTTGTTTTTTTTTTTGTTTTTTGCAACTGTAAAAATTTGTTTGCAAATATTTCGGAAAACGTTCCAAAGGCCGCCTGACTTCAGCAAACAACAATTTCGAAATGTAAATCAATGTAAACACAAACAGATCCAGGGACAAAGGAAAAATGTTGAAGAATTTCGCGTAAAAGCGAGAGAATTTCCTTTCTCAATATGTGTTTGGGATTGATACGTGTACGTTTATTTTTATACCCTGTACATACTGTACCAGGGTATATTGTGTTTGTTTGGCCGAAATGTATGTAACGCAGAGAAGGAGGGGAGGGGGACCCTATAAAGTATATATATTCTTGATCAGGACGACAAGACAAATTGATTAAGCCATGTCCGTCCGTCTGTCCGTCCGTCCGTCTGTCCGTCCGTCCGTCCGTCCGTCCGTCCTCACCAATGGTTCTCGGAAACTATAAAAGATAGAGACTTGAAATTTGGAGGATAGACTCGTGATGCTCGGCAGCAGATCAAGTTTGAACGGATTTGAGCCACGCCCACTCCTTCCCGCCCAACCAGCTACGCCCACTTTTTGGAAAGGCTATAACTTGAACATCAGAAACGCTAGAACTATGAAAGTTGGCATGTCGACTAAGTATGTAAAGACCTATACAACTGCATACCCCAATTTTCCCCCCAACCCATCATTACCCCTCAAAAAGTGTTTTTCTGTAAATTACTGTATCTTCAAAACTATAAAAGATACGGACCTGAAATTTTGTATGTAGACTCAGTAAATACATGTCCTTAAAACTGCATACCAGAAAATACCCATTTGTATTTTTGACTACCCCTCAAAGTCCACCAAACTTAAATTTTTTGTAAATTTCACTTTTTTTTTACAAAAATTTGTATATCTCCACAACTATAACAGATACGAAATTGAAACTTTGTATGCAGACTTCATAGATATATGTCTTTAAAACTGCATACCAAATTTTTCCCCCTACCCTTAATAACCCCTCAAATAGTGTTTGCATGTCAAAGCCTACATCTCCGAAATTGTTGAAGGTACGGACCTGAAATTTTGTTCGTAGACAAAGTATATATAACTTCTTAAGACTGCATACCAGAAAATACCATTTTGTATTTGGACTACCCATTAGAGGTCGGCAAACTTAAATTTTGGGTAAATTCCAGTTTATTTTTATTAAAATATGTATATCTCCACAACTATGAAATATACATGTCTGAAATTTTGTATGCAGATTCAGTTAATATACGTCCTTTAAACTGCATACCGAAAAACACCTCTTTATTTCATGGCTTCCCCCTCAGAGATCTACAAACTCGAATTTTTCGAAAATTCCTCACTTTTGACTGATTTTTTATATTTGGAACACCATTTAAATGGGTGAGGGTATGTGCAGGGTATTATATGGTTGAGTATACTCAACTATACCGCCCTTACTAGTTTTTTTTTTGTTGTTGTTGTGTTTTGCTCATACAGTCAGATTAATTGAAGAACCAATTGAATTTATGATGGCCTTTCATTATTAAGTAATAAAAACTAGTAAGGGCGGTATAGTTGAGTATACTCAACCATATAATACCCTGCACATACCCTCACCCATTTAAATGGTGTTCCAAATATAAAAAATCAGTCAAAAGTGAGGAATTTTCGAAAAATTCGAGTTTGTAGATCTCTGAGGGGGAAGCCATGAAATAAAGAGGTGTTTTTCGGTATGCAGTTTAAAGGACGTATATTAACTGAATCTGCATACAAAATTTCAGACATGTATATTTCATAGTTGTGGAGATATACATATTTTAATAAAAATAAACTGGAATTTACCCAAAATTTAAGTTTGCCGACCTCTAATGGGTAGTCCAAATACAAAATGGTATTTTCTGGTATGCAGTCTTAAGAAGTTATATATACTTTGTCTACGAACAAAATTTCAGGTCCGTACCTTCAACAATTTCGGAGATGTAGGCTTTGACATGCAAACACTATTTGAGGGGTAATAAAGGGTAAGGGGGAAAAAGTTAGTATGCAGTTTTAAAGACATACATTTCTTTAATCTGCATACAAAGTTTTAGGTTCGTATCTGTTATAGTTGTGGAGATATACAAATTTTTGTAAAAAAAAAGTGAAATTTACGAAAAATTTAAGTTTGGTGGTCTTTGAGGGGTAGTCAAAAATACAAATGGGTATTTTCTGGTATGCAGTTTTAAGGACATGTATTTACTGAGTCTACATACAAAATTTCAGGTCCGTATCTTTTATAGTTTTGAAGATACAGTAACTTACAAAAAAACACTTTTTGAGGGGTAATGAAAGGTTGGGGGGAAAATTGGGGTATGCAGTTTTAAAGACATACATCTATGAAGTCTGCATACAAAGTTTCAATTTCGTATCTGTTATAATTGTGGAGATACACAAATTTTTGTAAAAAAAAAGTGAAATTTACAAAAAATGTAAGTTTGGGGGTCTTTGAGGGGTAGTCAAAAATACAAATGGGTATTTTCTGGTATGCAGTTTTAAGGACATGTATTTACTGAGTCTACATACAAAATTTCAGGTCCGTATCTTTTATAGTTTTGAAGATACAGTAATTTACAAAAAAACACTTTTTGAGGGGTAATGAAGGGTTGGGGGAAAATTGGGGTATGCAGTTTTATAGGTCTTTACATACTTAGTCGACATACCAACTTTCATAGTTCTAGCGTTTCTGATGTTCAAGTTATAGCCTTTCCAAAAAGTGGGCGTAGCTGGTTGGGCGGGAAGGAGTGGGCGTGGCTCAAAACCGTTCAAACTTGATCTGCTGCCGAGCATCACGAGTCTATCCTCCAAATTTCAAGTCTCTATCTTTTGTAGTTTCCGAGAACCATTGGTGAGGACGGACGGACGGACGGACGGACGGACAGACGGACGGACGGACAGACGGACGGACATGGCTTAATCAATTTGTCTTGTCGTCCTGATCAAGAATATATATACTTTATAGGGTCCCCCTCCCCTCCTTCTCTGCGCTACATACATTTCGGCCAAACAAACACAATATACCCTGGTACAGTATGTACAGGGTATAAATATAATGAAAACAAGAATTTATTATGTTCAATTGGTTAATTTACTTTATTGCAGAAAATATTTATTCTTTAAGCCAAAACTTTTCTCTTTTACAGTTGCAATTTGTTAAATGGTTTGACCTTACGATTGATACATTCAAGGCATGTGCTATGCTTAATACATGAGCTTATGAATCCATACGTTCTTGCATATGAACTTTAAATAATAAATAAGTTATCCGAAAGATCTTTAGCAGAAGTAACTTTTTTTTCGCTCTCTATCTAAAAAATGGCATACTAAGCGTATACGCGTTGGTAATTTTGCATTGTCTAAGAGTAAGACTCTTGCCTTTTGCATCTGCTACTGCCAATCCGTAACGGCCGGGGTCGTATAGCAGCGCTTCATTATTTATCACATTGTGCAGGCCGATAGCTTTGGTAATAATTTAATGCACGGCATGCAGATTGCGGTTTTGCAGGGCTTGTCTAGAATTACAATTTACGATTTATAAAAGCAACATTTATGTTAATTTTCCAAAAATTTGTTCCGTCGACAAGCTGCGTTTCTTCGATATTTTTTGTTTTGTTTTTAAGTGTTTTCCTTTCGAATATGTTTTAACACTGGTATTTTGTGCAGTTTATGTTGTCTCTTCTGTCAAATTATGACCGTCACGTTATAAGTTGAGACAGTTTCTTCTTTGTACTTCAGGAGCGGTCACAACTTAGCACAAGGCCTATAATTGTTAACTATCTTGCCAACAATTTCGCAAAATATTCTATACAATTCATATTTCAAAAATGCTCAAAGTAGTAATTCAATGTACGCTATTAACATATTAGTCGCTATTAGTGTAACAGACTGGGGTATCTTTTTACAATGTCAAAGTGTCGCACCTGCTGTGATTGCCTTTTTGCAGATAGCGACGGCAGCAGCAGTAACAGCAGCATCTGAAATTTAAACTGTTCAGCATGAGTGCATTTCAAAAGATTCCGAATGTTGATGTTCATTGCCGCATTGCCTTCTTTGTTGGCCCTGACTTGTGTTCATAAGTTGTTTAATACTTGGTGTTGCAGCAATTTTTGTATTTTTTTTTTGTTTTTTTTTTATAGAAAAGTTGATGCAAGGAAGCAGATTGTTCACTCCGAACAACACATTCAAAAAGTGCTAGAATGGCACATTTTCGCTTCTTATAGAACATTCCACTTCTTGTCACTGCTTCTTGTCTCTACTTCTCATAGAACCGCATCCTCATGCCACATTCACATGCAATCGTTATAGCCGAAAGCCTGCTGCACATTTGATTTTCTATGTCTCCACTTGGTAAGCGTTCATTCGTTGGCTGTTATATCTGCTGATGGTGTAAATTTCTTAAAGTTCACAAACTTATGCATTGTTGCTGTTGCTATTATTTCGTGCTACAAAAGTTCAAAGTTTTTAGCGGCTGACTTCCTGTGGGTGTACTGTTGTTGTTGTTCTTGTTGTTTTTGTTGCTGTTGGCCCTGCTGTTGTTTGCTGTTATTATTGTATGTAGTTTTGTAAGCGTTGTTGGTTGCATCATTTCGACTTCTCCCTGCTGCTGCTTACGCTTCACAAACAAGAACATTTTTCTTTACCCACCACTTCAACGCAGTCCGTTTCATAAACTTTACAATGGATTTTTTTTTTTTTTGTTGTTTGTTTGTTTGTTTGTTGCTCTACGAGAAAATAATATTGCGGCTAAATTAGTTAATAAATCACTGAAATCGTTTGTTGTTGTCGTTTTTGGACAGAACAAAAAATAAGTCTATAAAAGATCCATTAATTTTATTTTAAAGTTTGCCTTTACGTACTTTCTTCACATACATATACTATACATATATCAAGCAAATTGAATCAAACGTATTTTATGATAATGATATTACCACAAAACATTACTGCAAGTCAACTTTGTTGTCGAAAAATATGGAATTTATTGATTCTTCAAACTTACAATTGTCTTGCATTTGATTAACTTTCGTACAAACTTTATGTAGGTGTGTATGCAATTTAATCAAGGTTTATTACACCACCTGGAAAACAATTAATTAAAAAAACTTTTCTAAACTAAACAGACTAATTAATTCTACATTTATAAGGCCCGTCATAAGCATTGACATTTGCAGCTGTTAAAATATTACAAGCAACCAATAAAGTCCCTTTACTTTCCAGCAGATATACAAACGGCTTCTGTATAGAAGTGCTGATTTATGTATGCAATGATTGGCGATTAAAGAGATGAGAACAAGTGAAAGCCTGAAGATTTACACAAAGCGGAGTGAAGCGAAAATTGCTGTCGATTGAAAGACAATTGTTTTTGGTCGAACGCGTTATTTCGGTTAAGAGTCAAAACAGAATGATTTTTTCAAAGGATCAAATCTACGTCATCGCACAACGGTAAATTTGCCTACGGTTGCAGTCAACAACATGAAACAGCACACAGTGAATACAGTGAACACCCAAAGCACACGACAAATATGCTGACACATATGCCAACGTTAACTTGTTCATTGTTGCCAGTTTCGATAGTAACAATCTTTTTTCCTTTGAGCGACTTTGAAAAGGCATTTTCATTTCACTATGTGGTTTTTTGTTTTTGTTTTTTTTTTTTTTTTTCATTTTCATTCTTTTCTTCTTGTTGGTTTTTGTCGTCACTAAACTTTCCTGTGTTGGTCGTGGCCACCAGAAGTAGACCACCCCTGGCTTACCAAATATACTCATGCTAATAGCAATAGCACCAACAAATTGTACTGAGCTGCGCCAATAAGGTAGATTTTTTTTTCGGTTTCTTATACCCTACAACCAGTGAATAGTTTGCCAATGTTGAAAGGAGGCTGTGAAATAGACATTTCGGACTTCTTCGGCTCGACAGGACAAGTTCAATAAGCCTCTTCCGTATATCCTTCAGTCTACTTATCTTGACGCACCAGTCTGCCTATTGTTTTTGTCTGCATACACAATATGAGAGACAATATACGAGAGTAAATTAGTTTTTTGCTCGAACTGAATACATAATTGATTCTCATTAGAAAAGTACTTCAGGCTGCTGATCTAAAAATGAACGTTGCTATGACTCAAATAGATGAATTGTCAAAAGCGCAAGGTATTTCTAATTCGAACACTTCCAACAGTAGCGTTTTAAAATTTTTTCTTTTGTTTTGCATGTTTTGGTTTTTTTTTGTTATCGTTGCGAGTTTTGTGCATCTGAATGAAAATCAATTGAAAATCTTTATTGGCAGTGATTGAACCTTGTGCCAGGCGCTGATATTTGGCGTGGTGTATTTTCAGTTTTGACGCTCAATCTTTTTTTTTTTCTATACTTTTGCGAAAGCATATAAACTTTATAATGATGTTTGCAACGCAGAAAAGATATACCCCAGTATTTAATATATATATTTTTGATCAACTCGTTTGATAAGTTGATATAGCCAGGCCATCCATTTGTCTTTTTCAATGCCAAAAATCAGGGTCAACAATGAGGTTTTTGCTTCAAAAAAGATTTGTTTTCAGAACTACCAAAAAGGGACCATACGTGACTATGTCCCTTTCTCTTGAAAAACCTTCCTGTTCCTATATAAAAAATAAAAAAAGATGTTTTCTTACGATTCACAATACTCGCAGAGTATATAAGTTTCGACAAAGCCGAAAATGGTCTTTTTGTGAGTTGTTGTATCGTTGCTTTTGCTTTTATTTAGCCGAACTAGAATTCCAGTAAATTGACAAATGGCAATAAATACAAAAGAAATTGCAAAATATGTGCAGTCTTTATCCTTCATTTAGTTGACTGAATAATCTGTTCACTTGATTTTGAAAATGCGTCGAAAACCAGTGAGAACACTTTTTTCGACTTTACCGAAAATAAAATATCCTTTACGTCCCTTTTCTACATACCAATTTTCATTGTCATAGGTCAATGGGTTCAAGAGATATGGAAAATCCCCATATTAGCTTAGTAAAAATTAAAAATTCGTATACCTCTGGAATCAAACAACCTACACGAATGAATCTTTGTATGTATGTTACTGGAGTACAGAGTAATATGACCAGAATAGAAAAACGTTATATCTCCGAACACAAGGGGTCTAGAAAATCTGTTTCGATTGAAAAGGGAGCGTGGCAACGCCATAAAACACTAATTAATTATTGAGCACTCTCGACTACAACCTCACCAATTTTTTTTAAACATTTTGGAGAGAAAATTATTCGTGTTTCAGGGTCGGTTATGAGACATTGGCACACTGTTATTAAATAAGGCTTCTGACTTCAACCTGGTGAAAAATTGGACAGTGAATACAAAATTGAAAAGGGAAATCAATAATTCATGGTGACTAAATTGAACAGCTTATGTGTGCAAATGTGCATTTTTTTACTCATATAATAAATGGGCGATTCGATGCAACGGTCGATTTTGCCAGCCATAGGTACCAAAAACTTTTTGGCAACATCAATGGTGGACTTGGTTGCATAAAGCTGTAATAGCAGTCAATGGCAATAATAGACGTAGACATTGACATCATCATGACACAAAAAGAAAAAAAAATGGTCATAAAAACACGTTTACTGCTCAAAGTGAATTCGGGCAGGGCTTAGCCAATAAAGTAATCTTCGAAATGCACTCAACGACACGTGCGACACAGCAACTTCAATTCGAAACCTCCAAGAGTAGCGAGTATCAGCACAGACTGGACTAAACACACCACTTCTTGCGCCTCGCTGCCATCATGTTAGACGAAAAAGTGCGCCTAACGGAGAGTGGTTGCAAACACGAATAGAAGAATTGAACAACTGACGCCACACGATTACTTATTCATTGGCACTTTGACAAAAAGTCTTAGCAATTTCGATATGCAGGAATGAAAATAAATGAAGAAATTGGCTCTACGCTTTGCAATCGTAAAACTACAATATATATATATTTATAAAAATATATTCATTTTGAACTGAACTTTGTGTTTCAATCTGAACCAAGTTATTAGATACGGCAGCAGATCCTCGATAATTTCATATTTGAATATTGAAATCGATAATGTTTAATTAGTTCCTTATTATTTGAGTTTAACTTATTTATTCAGACAAGTGCCACATGGAGCTCAATTTTTATAATATTTTTTTTCATTTACATTTTATAATAATAATTTTACTGTTCTATTTTTATACTCTTGCAAAAAGAGTATATTAACTTTGTCATGAAGTTTGCAACGCAGTGAAGGAGACATTTCCGACTATATAAAGTATATATATTCTTGATCAGCACGACGAGACGAGTTCAAATAACGATGTCCGTCTGTCCGTCTGTCTGTCTGTCTGTTTCAATGCGATTTCCAGCCAGAGTTTTAAAGTTACCAAAAAACTTTAAACGCAGAAAATTTTCTTCTCCTCGCAGGTATTTCGGATGTAAAATTCAGTTTGATCGGATGACTATAGCATATAGCTCCCATAGGAACGATCGTTCAAAAATGATGTTTTTGCTTAAAAAACCACGTATTTTAAGAGTTATTGACTCAATATTTTGCACAAAAACTTTTTTGACATCAAAAAGATACCGTGCAAAAATGGTCAAGATCGGGCTACTATAGCATATAGCTGCCATAGGAAGGATCGGTCAAAAATTATGTTTTTGCTTAAAAAACAGCGTGTTTTTGGAGTTATCGACTCAATATTTTGCACAAAAACTTTTTTGACATCAACAAAGATAGCGTGCAAAAATGGTCAAGATCGGGCTTCTATAGCATATAGCTCCCATAGGAACGATCGGTTAAAAATACAGTTTTTGTTAGAAAAAGTTTTTTGTTCTTGAATATAAGCAAACCAAACTTTGCTATTACGTGTTTTTATTAATGCCTGACTAAAATCCAGAATTTTATAAGAATCGGACATAAGGGCGTGGTACCGCCCATACAAGAGTATATAAGTTTGCAAGAGTATATAAGTTTCGGCATAGCCGAAAATAGCTCCCTTACTGGTTATTTGTTTATTTTATTTTTTTTTTTTTGCTATGAAATGTATAACATCAATCTGCCACACAATTTGAACAAACAATTATGGTGCACAATCAAAAATTTCGCACATAAAATCGTAGCTGAAATGAATAAATTAATGATGAATCGAGGAGACGATTTGAGAGAAATAAAATGACGCCTAAGCACTGTAAACGTTTTTCATTCATATTTTACGGCTTTTTGCAAACACAAAATTTGAAAATCGACAACAACGACAAAATGTAAATCAAACCCAACGAACCAAATTGAGTTTAATCAAAAACCGCAAACGCAAGGATCAAAGGCAAAGCCAGTCTTCAACGGTGAGTGTCCATCGCTATCTACCAGAACCGATGTAAAAGAAAGGGAGCAGCACGCAATCAGCTTTCGTATGTAATAAGTTAAAAATATTTTACGGTTTTTGAAAACTTTGTCATACACAAACTTCACGATATATAAAGGATCTAAAAGAATTTTTAATATTTTAATGTGTCGCAGCAAAAGCTCAGAAGCGGGATATTGTAGCCAAAAGTTAAGCGGAAAGAGAAGTACAAAAAAAAAAAAAACAACAACGAAAATTACGTGAAGGATAACTCAAAGTTGAAGCCACTTTAAACTGTTCTAAGAACACGGCTGAAGGGTGTGTAACACAGCAAGGAACAACAAGATGACTGTTGAAGAAATAATAAAAATTATTTTGCAATAAATTTTGTGACATATTTTCATGCGCTTCCCCGCAGTCAGCGACATCAAGTTCATACTGTGATGTTTTTTATGCTTTAAGTCAAGCCGTCGGCTAGCATCAAGACTAAAAGTCAGTAACTTACTGCAGAGTCCCATAGCTGGTCCGAAGCATTATTTCATTAGTATACTGACATTTTGCATGAAGCTCCATAGTTTAACCCTTTTGCTGCAATAGTACAATATCCTTTCTTCTTTCTTTTACCAGCAACGTTTAAATTTATAAGCGAAATCAAAAACGATTTAAGACAAACTTCCGTAATTAACGAAATAAATTCCTGGAAATAATTAAAATATCATTTACAATAGAAAACTTGTGAGACGGCATTTGCTTTGAATTACACATGCAGAGAATTTGATATTCGGTATGGCCAAATTTTATTACATTAGTTAAACGATAAAACGCGGGAGTCTTGTCATAGACACGGTTATATTAAATACGCATCAACAGCTGTTCTTTAAAGACAAGGAACGTAAGCAAGCAAGTAGAACAGGTGAATTCGGGTGTAGAGTAGGATACGTGCTCTTGCCAAGACAACAAAAAAGTCGACTGAGGTCGGAATAATACAAAATAATTTCCAAAAAAAAAAAAAAAGTAAAAAGTATTTTTGCAATAATATCTTTGTGACTTTATGACATTTTGATTTATTTATTATTGAAAAAGTTTGTGTCACAGCGAAAATTCGGTCGTCTTTTGTCAGAAATGCCAACATGGGTGCTTACATAAAACTATGTGACAGTGCAGAAGAATCACACCCATAATCACGTAGACATCAAGACAGCTCGCCAGTCAAGTCATAAATAATTTCTCTTAGAAATTCGTCAGAGTTCCAAAATGAAGTGAAATTAATTTTTGATATTCTGCTTCTCACACACACACACATATATATATACATTAACTCATACAAACAACAAGTTTACTTAAATATGTGTGTGTGTGTGTGTGAGTGTGTTTGTGTGTATGTCTCAATGAATAAGAGCGATACGAATTTTTGGTGGAACTTTTCAATCGACCGGAAAGTAAAGACTGCCAAACAATGCTTTCGGTTGTCACGCTCCATCTAAATGAGCCGCATTGCGTCGCAACGTGCCTGTCCAAGTCCCTTATCAACAGCACCCTTACTCCTTGCAGATCACTTGATACGACTGCATTCAACGCTTACGGTAATTGTGCGGTGTTTCTTGATGGCAAAGCCCTATTCTGGCCCACTCTTGGCATGTAAATTAATTAAAAAACTTTTAATCAGTCTTCGTGAATAGTTGAGTATGTCAAAAGAAGGGAAGAAGGGAGACTTTGAATTTTCAATGCATAAATGATTGAATAGAAGCTGAAACTTTACCATCTTTTTTATTTTTTGCATTTCGATTCTATTCAACAAATAACAATAAAAATTAGTTAAGATAAGCGTGAAATATAAGCTAATTTTTACTATGTCAAAGAAAAAATACAATCTTCTCGAATAAAACGCATGCTCTATTAAACACAATGAACGATTCTAAGTGTTTGTAGCTTTAAGTCGGAAACGAAGCAATCTTTCTAAATATGTACAAGTAATTCGTCTTCAAAACTTAATAAAACGGTATCTTTTTACCATCCTTTTATAGAATTCGATGTGGCAACTTTTTGCTTTGAAAATATCTCTTTAAGTAAATATTTGCCAAACAAAGGTAACATCACAAAAATGCTGTGCATATTAAAATTCTTTGCAAAAAGTATGCGACAAAAAATGAAAGTTTCGCCAACTAACTCAATCGCATTACCGCTTACACACACACATATGTATGTATGTGTTACGTGTAAAGGAACATCTGCTAAATCCATTTAAAAACGTTTCAATAATATGCGCTCTGCTTCAACACTTCGAAAATAAACTGATGCTCAGACTTACATATGTACATACTTCACATTATAGAAATTATTCTATAATACAACTTTTTGAAGGTACAATTCTAGATTTAAATTGGTCGGGACTTGCATCTATACTCCACATCTTTATGTGTTAATTTCATGACTTCAGACTTTCATATAAAAGCTTCAACTTCGAAGCAAACTTAAAAATAAAAAGAAATGTTCAAGACAAACACCTCAAATTTAAACCTTATAGCTTTAAGAAATTTGTATTAATACCAGATTAACTTTGAAGCACAAGATATGTTTGGTGTTTGTATAATTTCGGTCAGCTTTATATATCTATTATATAAACCATTTGATCAAAGTCCTTTAGACGGTTATTATAAAATCAACACTTGCGACTCTTTTAAACAGTAAATTTGAACTTTAAAAGTTGCTCAGATTTTGAACTGGGCTAACATTAAAAGCTCAGCGTTTTGGCCAAACAACAACCTACTACGAACAAAAGCGCCTTAGTTGTAAAAGTTTTCCGTTGTAAAAGTTTTCCTTACAGACAAAAACACATAAAATAGCTTAAGGGGTATAGCTACCAGCTTGGGTAAAACAAAATGATTCCGGCGATAAACGAACTTTGAATTGAGAAAATCAGAAATACAACAACTCACTCGAAAGTAATATTTCACAAGCTGTGAGGGAAGCTGTTTAGAGCTTCGCGTCTAAAATGTTTTTTTCAAAAGCTTCACACTTCAAAGTCTAAAAGCATCTATGGGGTTGTCGTTCTAGAAACTTAAACTTTGGTAAAATGTTATAATATTTTACACGAATCAAAAAAAAAGCTCTTCATTTCAGTATTGAACCTTTCAACCCTTATGCTTATAATAAAATACAACCAAAACCAGGACTTTAATTTTACTAAAACGGTATACATACGAATATAAATCATAGCAACAATTGAACAAACAATTTCAGAAAACACTATTTTGTTTTAAAAGCAAGAATTATTATTTGGGAAAAGATATTTAAATTGCAATTGTCTCTTATTTTTCTGACCATAAAAGAGTCCATTAACTTGGCAGCTGCAAAAAAAAAAAAAAAATGTCGATTTTAAAGGGTCCAGGCTTTCGCAGGGCACCAACTATTACAAAACCGGACATACCGATGGACGTGCCCGAAGACGAAAAGCCATTAATTTTTGCAGAGTCTTCTGAAGTTGCAGGCAGTGCTCTCTCACATCTGACAAGTCGGCCAGGATTAACCACAAAGCAATACTGGGACGCGGTGATAGAAGAGATCGAGAGCATGGTTCGATGTGAAACAAAACCGCGTATACCGCAAATTGATTATTCGATTGTGCTACCACCACGTTTGAAGAGCCAAGTGAAAAAAATTATACCCTATGAGTTCTCTGAAGACGATGACCTTATTTATATTAAAGATGGCTTACGTGTGGAAAGGCTCGAAGACTTTGCTGTAGAAGAAGAGGACGATGTTGAGGAAAATGAAAGAAAACATGTAAGAAGAAAGTCGAAATAAAATAATGTGAACAATAACACAATCTTTAAAAACTATTTGCAGATAATAGAGTTGCGGTCTCGTAAAGAGGCAGAGCATTACAATGAAAGTCAATTTTCAGATATTGTACGCATGGATCATGAATTTGAAAGGTTTGAGTTAAGGCTCGAAGAGCCTGTTAGTCACAGTACTGATCTTGTGGACAAACAGAGCTGGTTGTCGAAATTTGTATGTGCGTCGCGTGTAGACCGTATCATTTGGGACTCAAAGATTCATAAACGAATCTATGAAACGTGCCAAAAATCACTCGACGAACAAGCAGAGGATTTAATGGATGCTGTAAGTGCTCACATAATGGACCAGTTCTGCTCACTTCTTATATTAATGATTATAGTCTGCCGAACGCTTTATTGAATGGCTGAATAGTGTGGGAAGTGCCGAAGCTTCTGGAATCACCATTGAAAAACTTAAAGAGCTATTTTCCATTAAAGGAGACCGAACACTTCTTGCTTCAATTAAAACCGATCCGAAGGAAGTGAAAGCTATAGCAAAAACTGTGGCTGACAAATGGCATAAACCACAGGCAAGCCTTTAGTAAAGCTTTGCCATTTATAAAATTTTAAATTTATTCTTCAATTTCTTCAGATGGCCATAGAGCTACAATACGAGGCGCACATAAATGAGCGTCTAAAACGTGTAACAAAAGCTAAAGTTTTAAGCGCTTTTGGCCGAACAATTCCACCAAAGGACCGACCATGGGTGAAGTCAAGCACAGATGTGCCGATTGAAACCATATTTCCAGACGAGTTATTATCTCGAGAAAAGATTTTTAAGGGCATTAGACACTTACGTAGCACCCATGCGCTTATAGACTTTTATCGCAACAATCCAAAGCTAACTAGACCCGGGTATCTTGTGGCTCTTGGTGATTTCAAGGCGGGAGTTGGAGACCAGACCAAACGTGATATTCCACTATACGAATATTTGGGACTTAAATATTAAAAAAATAGTTATGTTTAAGTTTCGTGATTATATCATATAATATGATATTGACTTTTAGTTAAACATTCATTTGTGCAACATACGTGTAACATCAAGGCGATTTTCAAGGCGAGCACCGCTAGATAAATTAATAAAATTTAAACTTGTACTAACTTTACTTGCTTAAATACTCATTCTGGTCAAAATTTGCTTACCTGGTTGACTGTGGATTAAGTAAGATTTACCAAATTCATTGTTACAAATGTTAGAACAAAAATTGTACGCACATATTTCGTTTCGAAGAAATAAGCTCTCTATTGTTTCGTCAAAATCTCGTTACACTAATATTCATGTACGATAAAACACTGAAGTCATTTGGTAAGAATATGTGCATTGTGTCGACATTCTAACTACTTGAGATGGGATCAGGCATATCTTTCTTTGACAATTATGGTTTCTCAACATACCACAAGAGTGTTGTCATTGGTAAATGGCTACTGAATGCAACGCAACTTGACAATTCCATAACGGTTTGATGATTGGAGTTTGATTCAATTTACGTTTCTTCTCACAGTCGCCAATATGCGTTTTATTTGTCGCAGGCATTCAATGCAGCAATTCAATTACCGGCCGACCGACCAACAGTATCCTTTTATCTACGATGCATTGAATTGCAGCATGCTGATGTGCGTCATCTACGTCGACGACAACGACAAGGACAACGACAATGTTGACGCATAAAGTTGATGGTGAGTGACAGCCTTAATAGAATTACTGCATTTGCATGCCAAAAGTTTTATCGTCTAATGCACTTATATGCACATGCCTTTTCTTGCGACTAATTAATACAAAGAGACAAAGTGGAATATGAACGCGTAATTGCATCCTATCTTCAAACATTATTAAGCAAAGCAATTTGCAATGCATGGAATGTATTTATGTATGCAGTTAATTGGCAATGATGACATTCTTTTCTGGCTTGACTTTGTATAGTGACATTTAATACAAAGGCCTATAAACTAATTTCAAGTCAGAATACATACATAAACGTGCACAACTATATTAATATACTTGTAGCCGCTAATTGCACCTATATAGTTACATAAATTAGCGCTTCAACACATTTGTCGCAAAGACGAATAAATACCCAAACCACTCATAGAAATTCGTAAAAAAAAAAAACAATATAAATGTGCGTGTAAATTACAAATCCGTGCACTTTTTTAAAATGTTTTTTAGGGTTGGTCATAGCAAGTTGCAACAATGTTTATCGTCCGTAAAAATAACAGCGCTATTCGCATGATTGATGCTGCGCTTAATAATGAGATGGTGGCGATATTTAATGTGCCTATTTGACCGTGCGAAAGACCTACTACCGTTACAGCACCATAAAGCAAAAAAGACATTTTAATTTGTTTCATTTCTTCTTCGTTTTTTGGAAACTCAAACGATTTTTTCAATGCCGAGTCCTGCCCGAATAGTACATGATAAACAATTTCGAACAATGAAAGGGTGTGTGCTGTTTGGTACTCATTTTTCCTTTTTTCTTTTTATTTTCAAAAACTTTGGTGCTTTCTTTGATATGAAAATCAATTTGAGTATGGTCCTGTTCATGTGTTGGTTAACATGGCAAAGGCTTTGTATGTTTATACATTTCGACACCAACAACGGTGAAAACAAACAAAAACGACAAAAAATAAAAGAAAAAAGAAACAACAAAAACCGTCATCGCCAAAAAAAAGTACTGTACATCAAGCGTCGACGACATGTCCATCATCCTGGTCAAAAGTAATTGAACCAATCTGGTAGTGTTGGTTCATTCATGCATACAACGGCGTCATCGCCTTTTGCATGTTTTGTCGCTCTTGTTGGCAATTATACTGCAGCTTCAGCCAAAGCTCAGCTATCGCAACAGAACACACATGCAGTCCACCAAAAAGACTACACAACACCTTCATGCCACCAGCACCTAACCAGCCCCATGAGGCGTACGGTCCAAACGCCGTTTATGGGCACTAGGCACTCACTCAGTTTGCAATGATAGACTCTTGAATTACCGCTCTTTCGGGATGTTTAATTAAATTTCTGAAATTAAATGTTTTGTTTCTGTAAATTGAAAAACAAAAAAGAAAACTGACTAAGCTTGACAATAAAAATAATAGTGGTGGCATGCAAAACTGATTGTTGAGGCACACCAGTCCACATCGTATTGGCCTGGCTATTGAGTTGTGCGATTTCTTTATGCACTTGTACATTCGAGTAGGCAACACAACGTGCTGTCATTCACTCATTCACTCACTTATACATTCAGTCATTCATTTATTTATTTATTTCATTTATTTATTCAGTCGTGATTCTTTGTTCATTGCTTGTAAACCAGCCGTCAATCAATGTGTCCTTCAATTCATAAATTGTTCTGATTTTAATTCACTCGGTTATGACTTAACTTGTGGTTTAAGTTTTTTTTTGAGTTACTTATTGTAAACATATTTTATTTCAAATAAAAGAATCCTGCATTGAGCCAGTGATCTATCGAGGTCATTAGTATGAGCGCAAATATAAGAGATGGCATCTGAATTAGCTCAAGGCGATCATAATGTTTTTTTATATTTCAGAGAATATATGCAGAGAACGTTTCGTGATGAATTTTAATTCCTAAGAGCAGAGTTTTGTGCATCAAAAAAACATATTCCGTCTTATTTACGTTAGAAGAAACATCGACTCGAAGAACACATAGGTCGTTAAAAGTATAAACTCCTTCTAATAAGGATACATAATTATTGAGCATTAGCAAAATAAGTGAACAGACACAGGAGTGCAGAAAGTTCAGATCAGCCTACAATACCCCATAATAAATAGGCTCTTTCTTACAAGGAAAGACACAATGCAGTCTGAGAGAGGAGATATCTCCGACGACTAATTATATTATACCAAGTTGGAAATGAAAAGGAAACAAAGTCGGCGCCTTACATTTTTAAATGTCGATACACATATGTTGGTTTTCGTTTCTTCAGATTTGAAGAGTAATAATGGTGATCGAAATTTGACAACACTTAAAAGATATACTTAATTCACATTCTTATGAAATACTTGGTAACACAAATATTTGTTTACTTTCAGCCGTTAATTGTTTGTTTTCAAGGCAAATCAGTGAAATGTTAAATAAACTATAATAGGGAACTTTTGTGAAATGTCGTGGAATGAGCTGAATTAATTAAAGTCAGAGCCTAACTCACATCTCATGAAAATCTTACTAAACGAACCATTGAGGATAATGAATAAATAAGTGAACAACTGCACAAATAAAATAAGCACACGAGTGCTCAAAATGCGGAAATAAGCACATGGCAAGATGGACATGTTCCACATGTTGCTTTATTTCTATGTTATTTTTTTTTTCTTTTGTGAAGGATTACCCTTTACACTGCTACACGGCAGAAGTTCTTTTGCTTATGTGTCTATCGAATATTTGATGAAAAAGAAACCCTTTGATAATTCAATTGAGGTTGAAAAGTGTATGGACAGCAATGAAACGGAAACCAAAGCTTAGAGTTTCACATCAATTGAGCACAATTTCAACGTCAGCATCAAAATAGCTGATTTTCTTATCCAAAAGAATAACTTTGAACACGGCAGTAAATGAATCAGCTGGATCATGATGGCACCATGAGCTTGAAGTCCGGGCATGTATGCCGGCATACACCAGAATGAGTTGACCGACCTCAATTCCTAATAGGACATGTGTCAGGCACCGCTTGACGCTTCCGCAACTCCTTCAACTATATGTGGCAGCGATTGCCCGTTTGTATATATTTGCTTAGCTGACAAAATTGACTGAAATAGACGTGAATTAGAAATTTTGCAGTTCATTGAAATTCCTACTTCAACACAATTATGCAAAATGTGGGGTGTGTGTTTGTGTGTGTGTGTGAATCAACGAGCGCTGAGGCGAATACTTGTATATCATTGAAGTGGCAAACCGCTGGAGCGTGTTGTTGTACCGGGAGGGTCGGCGTTGACAAGGGTTGATTAACGGCTTTTGCCACTCTCTGTTGCTCAATTTGTTGTTGTGTGTTAACCAAAGGCCGCAAGCGATGTGTGGTTAACAAAGTGTCCAAAATTCATTTGTTTTCATGTTGTTTCTTCCGCAAAACGACACCACTTTGATAAGTCAATCGAAATCAAAAATAGGAACGGTTTTGTTAGCTGTCTGTTAGCATTGCCTTGCAAGCCAAATTCCCTGTCAAAATTCCAAAAATAACTATTTTCTTTAAGGCTGTGTTGATTTGTAAATAGTCTGTCAAATATCAATTGAAATATCGCTTCTAAAGAATCATGACTATTCACTTTTTATTTGCTTGAAAAAAGACATCGTAACCTTGTCACGTGGCTTGTGACGTACAGAAAGGAGCATATCTCGCTTTATAAAGTACATCTTATCCATAGATATACGAAATATGTTTGTTTCCTCGTACTATATAACTCCGGTTGGCCGGAACGGAGTGGGCGTAGCACGAAACCATTAAAACTTAGTCTGCGGTCGAAGTTCACGTTTCTACACTCCAAATTTCATGTTTCTAGCTCGCAAAGTTTCTGAGAACATTCCAGAATCTTCAAGGGGAAAGTGAAGACTGACAAACACTAACTTAACACGTCATGTCGTCTTGATCAAGCATATAGATACTTTATGGGGTCTTAATTCCCTCCTTCAGTGTTTTACTCTCAAACAAATACAATATAATTCGATGCACAGACTGTTTAAAGTATAAAGATACAAACTACTGTATGTCCTGTCATAACAACGTTATCCTACATCTAAATACATCTGCAATCTTACAATAAACTAGCAGACTTCGGTTGTATTTTATACTGTCGTAATACAGCTATCCTATGTTTCTAGCCTTAAATCTCTGAAATTGCATAGCATATCGACATGAAATCTTTTCAATACATTTGCAGTTTGCAATTGCATTTACTGATGATGATCCAACAAATTCGTTTATTTTGGTCAAAATATTGAAATTGGGCGTTTCTGAAACTAGGCCTCAACATCCAGATTAGTCCAACAAACTTTAAAGCAGCAGACAACAACAACATTCTATCAGCGGGTGTCCGTGTAATTATTCTAAATCGTAACAATCTCTCGTCCACTTAACAGTTATTCAATCGCCGTCATTCCTGATATATGTAAATGTGAAGGGAAATATAAAACAACGTTATGTCACTAATGAGAAGCAAACGGTCAGTCAAATTAGTGTACATGCGTGTGCATGTGTGGTGTGAGCGCTTATATCAGGTAAACATGTTTTCACCTAATTAACCAAACAATTTAGAATTTTGACACGTGCTGACAGGCTTAAGTGTGGCAATTGTCGTTTCGTCTCTCGAAAGAAGCACGATTAGACATTCAAAAAATACCAAAAAGTATGAGAACACTTTTAACTCCATCCCTTACATCATATGTAAGCTTATTCAAATATATCCGACCAGCTGCAATATACTATCCTTTCCAAAGATGTCATGATTCTCTCTTGAAATTCAGATCCCCCATTGGTGAGTTTTATTGAGATTTTGGCGGTACACAACAATTCTATCTATTTAAATTATAACGAACATGGATACACTTATTCTCTTTGGACAAGCTTGCGGTAAAATTGCTTTTCAAGAAGAGACGCCCTCACAATTGTTATCAAAGGATTACAGCACACAAATAAGAGATTAAAATCAATTTTTGAGTAATCGACAACACCTTTTAATGCTCTTTCTTACGCTCTCATGCTCTGCATTAATTACTGTTCATTTCGAAATTGCGCACACTTTGCATATTTGTAAAAATTTCTAATTAGTTGAAAATGCATTCGCAATTAGAAAAATCTTCATCTTCATCGCTCAAAGTAAACTCATTCCAGAATCTTCTAGGGCAAAAGACATCCAAAACTGATTTCAGTTCCGTCGGCTTGTAATTGTGATAAAAAGCAGTGCGACTGGACCAAGCGTGCAGGTCCAGATAAGATTTTCAGACTGTTTGCGCATGTCAACTTTGTCAGTATATATGCGCATACATACCTGTAAACGTACATAAAACACAGACATGGGCAACTACTTGCTTTTAATACACTTTTATATACACAACATTAACGGTATTATTCATGCTTTGTGGCGTTTGACATTTGAATCAAACTTAAAATATTAACATTATAATCATTATTATTCCTGCCCCAATTAATTTTAAAATACTGTTTTACAAGCAATTCACAAGAAAAAAGACACAAATAATTTTTTAATTGAGTCACATTTATTAAAAACTTAAATTAAACATAAACTTTTAAAACAAATATAAAAATACGAATTCATTACATTCAAACATAATACACAAATACTCTATCTGATGTGTAGCAATGCTTACGACAAACAATGGGCCCTTGTTCGTGGTTGCTCATCCCGTAGTTGTGCAAGGGTTTAACCGTCGACCACACATGCAACAGCAAAAACAACAATAATTACCTTAATGATGGCCTGTATTTATGTGCAATACTCACATAGCCAATGCATGTAATGTGTGTGCGTGTGTGTGTGTGTGTGGCACGATATAAGCAACAGTATGACGACCATTGTCTAAAACTCCTCTTACAAAATTCTTAATTCTTATATCAACTAAAAGTGTAACAAAAACGTAAAAAAGTCTGCATTTGAAACAGATCCAGATGATCCATTCAAGCAGTACTTAAAATCTCAACAGAGTCTTAGGATAAACGGATTTCACATTTTCATTATGAATAGTAAGTATAATCCTGTCAAATTTCTACTCATGAAATTTTGACGCCCAAAAGGGGAAATCCTTACATCTCTTAGATACATTCACACATTTACTTATGTATGTATGCATGTTGTTTTTTTTTTTTTTTAAGAAATTCTCCTACCTAGCTAATGCACATAACCAATACTCTTACAGATACGAAAGATAACTCTTGTCTGTGTGCTTATTTTTGCATCTGTGTGCGCATTTATCGTGTGGGTGTGTACGTGCAGTGTCGTGGTGCAACAGGCGACTATGGCATATCCTTTCGTTCGTGCTCACGAACTTAAACGAGGACGACGCAACAGTTGTGGAGAATGTTCGTTGCAACTTTTGAGTGGGTACGACAGGTTGTACACGTAACGTTGCGGACTCCGACCGCTTTTTCTGTATACTTTACACAGTGAATGGTACTGCAACTGTTCCATGATGTTTGTTACACTCTTGTACATACATATGTATGTACACACATATATGTACATGGAAAGTGACCAGCACGGAACATTTTTTTTTTACTTGATTCATATAAGCTGTTCCAGATATTCGAGATACTTTACTGTCACATATGAATACCATATAAGTACACCGTTGTGATCAAGCAATTCAAACAACATAAGAAGTTTGTATTTGGAAAAAATGCTATAGTCAAAAATTATTTTGCCAACTTAAACTTATGCTTGCAAAAGGACTTTTTAAGGATAACAAATTTAACATTTATATAGAATTATCAACACACATACATAATGTATAAATGCGAGTGTAAAGGTTATAAAAGATTGGATAGAAGCGAATATCAACGTTGCCTTTAGTTCCATTCTCTCCGGTTTTTTCCAAAGCGGAAACGGAAATGCCACCCATGTTCATTTTGTACGTTGTGCTTTGTACTTGTTCCCCTACTCTTGCACAGAATCTTTCTACTGTCTTTTTGTTCTTTTACGTTCGGTTGGAGCTTGAAGCGTCGGGACTGCCTGTTGCATTGAACCGATAACGCAACAGGCAACGTTGTTGTTGTAGTTGTGTATTTTATTGGTCGTATACGCCGCATCTTTTTTTTTTTTTTTTTTTTGTGCTCTTGTCTAGTTCCTTTCCAAATTGAAGACAGCCAAACAAAGGCGTTTTACTTTAACAGAATCTATTTCTTAAAGTTTCCTTCATATTTATATCCCTTCTTTTATTTTTCCGAATCTTTTATATATCGTACCATATGAGCACTTATAAAATAAACGTTTTTGTTTTATTTTTTTATTTTTTGTAATATTTTTTTGTAACACAATTCCACTCTTTCCTTAAATGTTTATACATACATATGTACTGCAAGGTGGATTTTACAATTGTGTGTGTGTGTGAGGCGTCGCAACTCGTCGTGAAATGGTGTGCGTGCGTTAGTTAGTATTATATAATATTTGTTGTGCTGCTGTTAAACATCATATTTTCTTTATTTTTTTTTTGCCTTTGTTTTTGTTTTTGTTTTCGTGATTGTTCTTATATGGAACCTAGTGTCCCGTGCATCGTTCGTGAATTCCTCGTCGGCTTTTGATCTGCGATTGCCGCAGTCACAGCCGCAAACATATCAGAGTCGCATTCAGTCGGTAAGTTACCGCGTCCACAGCAAGTTTTGCTTGCTTTTTGCAACGCAAGCATTTTATGTTAATTGAATTTATTATATTCGCCCAAAACCTGCCAATCTTCATTCTTCGTCTGCAATATGTAAAGTGTTTTTTAATTGTGTCAGTGTATGTGTGTTCAAATTAACGGTGTATTTCCGTTCTCACTGGATGAAGGTAATTATGCCCAAATATCAAATAATGAATTTTAAGTTGGTTTCATTTTTTTTTTTGATTGTGTTAATGTGCTAAATATAAGCAAAGTTTAACAGCATATTTCATTGACATATGACAGTATCAAATAATGTGGTTATGTGTTGCAGTTCATTAGTTCAAGTGTGCGTTACATACATATATTCAAGCTGAGAGGTTTTTTCTTGTTTTTTTTCTACTTTTGTAATTAACTATAAGCAGTTACAAAATGGTATGCAACCATAAGAACGTGTTTAGAGAAGCCAAAGTAAATATGCTCATACTTTTGGCTCCTATAAGATGTAACGAATATTTCTCCTTATAAACGAAAACTATTTGCTATTTCTAATGAGCCGTGCGATTATTGGATTGTTTTTTTTTTTTTTTGGCTTAGCAAAACTCTAGCGATATTACCATCTTATTGATGTGTAAACTAAGTATTGACTATACTCTAAAATACTTTTTTTTTTCGCCCCATAAAAACAAATGTCTTACGTGCTGTGATGTTACCGAACTAAATGATTGTGACGAGAGTATGGACAACCGCCAAATCAGGTAAGCGGCTTTTAAATACATTCTTTAAACTAAGCATGCAATAAAGATGATTATCAATAAAAAAAGAATCAAAACCCAACATTTTCAAGATCACTGAAATTACCCTTTGATTGTGATATATCATAATAATATATATAATTTTATTTATTTTAATATTGTGATATATCATAATAATATATATAATTTTATTTATTTAAATATTTTGCTAAGATAAAAGGTAAGCCAGCATCATTGTTAGATCATTTAAGTTGATGTTACTACTGAAGAGTTAAGTGCTGAGTATAAACTCTCAAAGACAAGCCTATAATTTTAGTGTTTGATGCGCAGTTCGACTGACGTAGTAACATCGTATCTTTACGTCAAGGCTGATCCACTGCTAAGGCCTCTTCTAAGGTCCCTTGACAACAGCGTTCTTCTTGTTTATAGAACGGTTCTCAAGTATACAATATATGGCAAACTTGTGCATTCTAAATGTACAATTACAAAACTATTAAAAAAGAATTAGAATTTTCACTTAACACTTATCAGAAATTGCATATAAATTTAATTTAAAAAAAAAAAACATGATTGCATTATAACTAGGTTGTGCTGTCAATCTGCGAAAGCGAAAAAAAAAAAAAAAGTACATCAAAGAGAAAAGCGCAAACATCTTTGCGTGTGGGTGGCTTGAGCAGGCATGCAGGAAGGTGACACCAAATGAATAAATCCATTTAAATTGCAACATTCATGACCTGTAGACCATTCATTCTGAAATAAGAAAGAGTAGAGGAAAAAAAAGAAAGCGCGAAACTCTTGGCAAGGCGAAACAAGTGCCAATGTTAAAGGGTACAAATTTACGTTGGGTTGACATTGGCAATAGCATCGTGCAACAGATTGAGCTACTAAATGTGCTATACTATACTATACCATACTATGCTGTACCATGTTACCGACCCAACGTAATATAACGCAACGGAACGCAACGCAACGCAAACACAGCTTGAAGTAGAAAAATTGCTAAAACCAAGCGGAATGCTAAATCACGGATGAAATGGACGAACGCCCCACGTATAATTGCATTGAGCCTCTGGTTACAGTACCATAGTACGTTGGGATGGGGGGGATTGGGCAATGTGTTGTAGCAGCAGACAGAACAGGAAATGACGGTGGAAACAGTCAACGAGTATAGTGACTATAGAGTATAGAGTAGGAATGAGATAGCGAGAGCAACGCAGCTTGTATACATTTTGTTGATGTTATGCTGCCTCTGGTCGGTCGGTAGGTCGGTCCGTTGGTCCGTCAGTCGGTCTGTCGGTCGGTTGGTCAGTCATACGCCATGTCGAACGAACGATCATCGGTTGAAACGCGGTTTGGCTTGCTCGTTCATTCAGTGGTCGGCTAGTCGGTTGGTCATATTGCATCAGGTCGATTGGTGGGAAGGAACGCGGTGCCATATTGCGTCAATGACTATTGCCGTCTGATTCAGATACATGCTACAATTGTAGTTTGGGTGTGAATTGCCTTAGTATTACCAAAACGTTGGCTATATGTGTCTGTCTGTCTATCTGTCTGTCTGTCTCTCTGTATGTACGAAAGTGTCTCTGTGCTGGCGTTAAACAGGAAAATGCGATTGTTGTAAAATGCTTTTAGAATGGTTGCCAATCGATTTGTCCCGGAATGGCCATCGAATTGGTTGTGATTGGGAGCCGTGAAACGACAGAAAGCAACACAAACTTCAATTCAGAATTGATTGTGGAATTTTTCGTTTCAATTGCATTTGCATTTTTTTTCCCAACCCCCTGCACCACCGTTTCTGTTACGGTTTCTGTTTTGGTCTCCTTGCTTGTTTGTTGTTTTGACATACAAAGCAAAATCAAGCTAAGAAAAGTTTTATCATATTTAAATTTCTAACGACATGAAGCGTTAATTTGATTTAAATCTTTATCAAGCCATTTATTATCTTCGTAAAAAAAAAAAGTATGATATTTGACATGGTATAACAACTATTGCGAACGTCAAAGCCAATCAAACCATTTGTCGCTCACGCAGCATGCAATCATTTTGTTTAGGGATTCTATAAAGCAATGAGGCGCAAGCTAATCTTACGCTTGGTGTCTTGACACTGTACACGGCGGCAAATTGTGCCAGCCAGAAATTGTGCTGTACGTTTTACCAGCAGTGCGTATTGCCTTTGAATTTGACTCCTTTTTTTTTTATTTTTGCGAAATTTCTCTTGACGTTTACGTGGCAAAGAACCCTTAGAACGTTGTGCTACAGAAACAGCTAACGACGCCTGAATTAAGTATTTACCGTATTTACCCTTGATGCCACTCAGCTCACCTGGTCGTCGTCTTAGACGACAACTGCTGTAGCAGCAACAGCAACAGAAGCGGCAACCAGCAACCGAAGCAGACAGCAACAGCAACGTAAGCACGAAGGAGCTGTACGAAGACATCCTTTACCATTAGCCAACCCCTGCAGCTGGCTGGCACTTTGGCATAATGGCGCTTATCTGCATAAATCAATATCTTTTGGCTTTCAACAATCTTAATAATGCGACTTCTGCAGCCCAAACTGCCTTATTCGAATTCCTATTCTATACTGTACGACGTTTATGTCTGCCCGCGGCAATTGCGAGTCACGTTGCGGCAATGACGACGACGACGACAGCGACGACACCGACGACACCGACGACACCGACGACGACGACGACGGGGATGCCGATTTTTTATTTATTTTTCTTTTATTATTCTTAAGTTTTTTCTTCTTCTTTTTCTACACTCACACACACACTTCCCGCCAACAATAATGTTTCAACTCTTGTATACCAACAAAGTTGGCGGTGCTGCTGTTGGCGACGCTGACGTTTTCTTTACCGTTACCGTTGCCGTTGCCGTTACCGCTGTTGCTTTAACTTGCGCTTTGTAGCCTGTTGCTGTCGGGTATCCCTTTTTATGTTCTTAGAATGGCTTAAGGTTGTCTTTGACTTTTCTTTTTATGCAAACTTATTTTGTTTAGACGCACATTACATAAGCAGAGTTGTGCAAAGTTGTTAGTAAATTTTCAAATACTGATTTTTATGCCCTACCTACAACTGTTTGTGCTACTGTGCCACGCTCGGCCAGCTGTACGTCAATTTGATGCCTGTTCAATGAGCTTGCCTAGCGACAACGCGTACTCATTATTAATCTATTATAATTACTAAGTTTTTAATACTTTATGTCTACAATATATATGTATGCATTGTATGGCGCTGTGTGTCAGGCATCGAGGTTTCGTTGAGACCGAACAATTGTTGTTTTCTTGTTGTTGTTTTCATGCCTGACCTTATTTTGGTGTGTCTTCGAAACGCTTTGCACATAGCACATAATAATGACTTTCAACTCCAACGCGGCGCTTCATTTTACATAGAATCGCACGGATTTTAAAATCTATTTTATAATTGATTTCCGTCGCAAAATTGCTTTAAGCAACAAGTAAAAATAACGGCGTCAATAAAAAACCTTTAGCCGAACTTCAGTGCTGTCATTGTATTGATTTCCTGTAAAATTAAGCAAATCATAAGGTTATATAATATTGCAGATTTAATGGCATGATAACATGTGTCAATGTGACTTTTTGCACCCACGCACACAGCCAACAATTTCTGAGAAGCAACCAATTAGACACGCGCTTTGAGTTGAGATTTGCGAGTTAATTGAATTATTGCACACAAAAAAAAAAAAGACACACGACAAAAATAAAAACAAAAACAAAAAGACCAAATAAGCCAAGTCATTACAAATGATAAGGTAATGCGACATGTGCACTGTAAACTGCATATATGGTTGTATAAGCAATTGCCGGTTTTTTTTTTTTTTTTTTGTCATTTGGCTCATTAGGGTTGCCATCGTTTGATTGCAATTGCCAACGTTGCTATGCGTTAATTAAATGCACAAAAGACAGCTTAAAATATAAAACGCTTTTAGAGCGACGCGTGTACATCTTTTGATAAGCTTATACACACTCGCATTCATTGACGCTGCGCCATACACAAACTAACGCATACAGTTAGAGTCACGCATTCAATCACAGACAGAACACAGGCAGAGGCATATCCCTTTTATGCTCTCTTTGTACATTTATACGTTTGTACATTGTATGATGACGCCGGCTTTGCCAGCAAACAAAAAACAAAAAAAAAACAGAAATAAGAAGCATGCACATATATGATTGAGCGATTAATGCAGGCGACACACGCACACACACACACACACATACATCTACAATGAGCTTTAGTCAGTCAGAATTGCTACAAAACCATTCCACGGCTCTTTGTGTATTCACCCAGCAAAACTTTTGACAATGTGATTGAAAGTCAATGGGTACTTTGCACGGCGAAGAGATTGCGGAGGTTGGGTGTGGGCTCAGTTTCGACAACAAAACGAAAACGAAACACTGCTTGTTGATGAAGAGGTAGGAGAGAGTTATTTTCGTCTTAAGTTACAGTGCGTAACAGAGAAACGAAATGCAGCTTGTTGATGAAGAGCTAGGGGAGGGTTACTTTTCGAGTGAAGCGTCGCGACGCGTCGTCAACTAACAGAGGAACGAAACGCCGCTTGTAGGCGAAGAGGTAGGGCAGGGTTCGCTTGTGCGCCGCGTCGCAAACCAACAGAAAATGCAAACGCTGTTTGTTGTTGAAGAGTTAGGGGAGGGTTATGTGTCGAACAGAACTAACAGGCAAACGCACTGTTGCTGTTTTGCCAACGGTTGATCTACTCTTGTGCATATGATCAAGTTAAGCGCACATTTCTAACATATCTCAATGGTCGTTTTGGTAAAGCGGCGGCTCAACAAGTCGATGTGCCTGTGTTCGAATCCTGGTCAGGGCGTTTCACTCAAAAAACATGTAAGTTTTCTTCTCCTCTACTTAATAATCACATTTAACTAATGTTTACTCATCTGAATCTAGCAAGGAAAATAAAAGAAAATGCAAAATAGTGTAAAGAAAAGAAAAAAATCAGAATAAAAATCCTCACAAAAATAACTTTTTTTTTTTTTTTAAATCATATTATTTAATTATTGTTTTGTTCTTATTTCTGTTAATAAGCAAAAAAAAAAAAAAAATAATTTTTTAACTAGTCCGCGGCAGGATTCGAACCCGCGATCACAAAAACAAAAGCAAAAACAAAAATTTCATTGCAAACGCAAAACAATAGCAGACCATCAACAGTCTGTCCAGCAAAAACTGTAACGTTCCTGTTACGAAACGTTTCAGTTTCATTTCGTTCACACCTTGAAAACACATTGCATGTCAATGCAGAAATAAAGGTGACCGAGCTTCGCTCTTCATTGTATGCTAAGGCTGTTTTCAATGCTTTTGAGGTTGCAAATCAATGTGTTTTCAAGGCAAAAGTGAGCCTCAAAAGCATTGCGTTCGCGGCCACGCCTGTGTAAAAATCATGGAGAGTGACAATGAAGCCAAACCTCAATGTGATTGCACAAAAAGGCTTATAAGAGGCATTTATAAAGGCTTTAAAGTTTTGCTG